>JAUJYT010000061.1:0-35574 GCA_033996565.1 Nanhermannia nana
AATAAAATAAAATTAAATTAAATTAATTTCAAAATAAATGTAAAACCTGTTAAAAAATCTCTTCTATCGTTTGCGTCAAACGTAAGGTTTGTTTTCTCCCGTTTTTGTCTGAAAAACTTCTTTTTGGCCATAATTTAATTGCAATTAATTTCTAATAACAATAAAATCACGTGTTTTTGAATACAGTAATACCTCGTTGTAGTGAATCACTATATTTACAATATATATAATGTTTAGGAATAAAACTTTTTCCGATTGATGTCAGCATTAGTTCAAAAAGTTTTTGCAAACTTTAAGTGCATTTGAATTTGAATTTTTCATTACTTCTAAGATTTTAATCTGACAGTAATTTATGTCCATTTAAAGCATAAAATTAGAAATTAATTTTATTTCAGAGTTTTTCCTTTTTTGAGAATATTTTGTAAATTGAATTTTTTTAGGTATTAATAAGTAATGATTTAAACAAATGTTTAATTTCAAAAGTGAATCCCTTAATTGAAAATGTAATGCATTTGAATTATAATCTCACATAAAAGTTAATAGAAATGTGATTAACATTTAGAACCAAACTATGAAACTATGAAACGATCACACCTTTAAACAAAACTAAAACCAATTTTTAAAAATTAGAAATGAATAATGAGTTGAATTTAGTATTTGAAACCTACACTTTCGTCTTAACAATCTGAACAGTTCTCCAATTTGTAATTATAAAGTATAATAAAGTAATTAATATAGAGTATTAACAAACTTTGCAGTATTTACTCATTTGAAGACTGACAGTCATTAAACTGATATTAATATTTTGACTGCCGCTAATTCAGCTCATAATATGCAAACTAATTCTCCTCGAAATAGCATAACAGTCATTCATTATCTAATAAGATGATAACTTATATCATACATAATCATAATCATATCAATCATAGCTATAGAAAGAATTATTGTTATACTATGAGAACTTCCTGCGTAACAATAATTAATGCGATTAAATGCTAAAATTGATTGTCATGTATACACACAAGACCTCATTTATTCTGAGAAATGAGAATGAATTGTTTGGTTGTTGTGTCGTATGATAGAAAGCACTTATTCTAATCTTATGTGCTTTTAAAGCATTTAAAAAGAGAAACTTTTTAAGTAATTTGCAAACAAATAAAGTGTTAATATTATTTCACACCTGTTGTGACAGATATATTGATGTATTTAAATAGTGTATTGCATGCAATATATCATAAAAATTTACAATGAGCTGCATTTTTTGCGATTCGTCGAATTTGACTATTTTTAAGACTAATCATAACTCATAGTTATCATAACTGACACGATAAGCGAATCGGTCGTTCAGGTGAACCAACCAATTAATCAGAAGAAGTCTTATGCTTAAAATATAAGGATTAATATTATCACTGTTAGGCATTTACTTATACTTTTTATCGATCTAACTTTCATAACATCAATTCTCTTCAAGAGCTTTTCATTCCCTTTTTTATCTACTTTTCTGCAACAGTGACAGCCAAAACACCTTTTAAAATAATTTTTGTTCTTATCACAAATCTTTCACAAGTGCTTCATATGAATGTACGAAAAAAGAAATCAAACTTCATTCCATTCCATTACTAACTAATACTTTTTCGATCAATGAACGAACAGATCATCAGATACGAGAACTTATATATACAGAAATTATAGTTTCGCATACCATAAGTCATTTCAATAAGTTGTCACTTTGTTGCACTCCAAATCAATTTTCTATTTTGAAACCCCTGTGAGACTAAAATTGTTTCTAAAATTTAATTAAGTTCTACAGTATATAAAACAAGTGCCATTTGTTTTGAGATAAAATTGTTTTTCATGATATGTAAGCCATATATATCTTGAATTTATCACATGATTCTCAAGGGTTTGGGAAAAAATTATACAGAATTAGATGAGTTTAAAAGCAATTTACAGATAATTTGATGTAAAGTAAGTATAATTTGTAACGCAAAGTGAACCCAATTTATACTTGATCTCAAACGAGATTTTTTATTACAAACCATATTATCATAGAATTTGCCAAATTCTTGTGCAAAAAGCTAAATTATATTTTGTCAAAATAGTTACTTTTTGGGCATAAAAATTTTAATCAAAATAAATTATGAGCTATTAATTCAATTTGATGGTTAGGGAATTTTTCCCATCATTTAGCTATTAATAACTGAAAGCGTGCTTTGTTTCTATCAAATTATCCGATGACATGAAAATAATTCTAAATAACCTTATATTTCTGGTTCAGGTATGAGGGCATTAATGTTAGCAGTAGTTACGCCAACTTGGCTTCAACTATGGCTCCATACAAAACCAGACTTTTTGCTTCTTCAAATGCATTTCCACTCTCTTTTGGTTGACTCCCATCGACTCACTTTGATGTTTACCACCTCAAAGTCTCACTTTTGCGAGGCATTTAAGTTAATGAGAATTTATTCTATATCTTTCATTTCATTTATAGCAAAACATATTAGCAATACTTAAGAAATAATTATTTGATAGGCATAAAAAACTAAAGGGTATTATGACTGTTGAAAATAATATATACTGTTATACTGCAATCATATAAACTTATCTTTACAGTAGTAAAATTATTATCTCTATTAGGATTAATCATGTGCTTCCACTTAAGTATCATATATTTATGTTCATTCTGCATAATTTTTTATTTTAATAATTTATGATTTCATTATTTCAAATTTTAATTTAATTCAGATTTCAAACAATTTGATATTATATTTAAAAAACTTATTTGCCTTTACTAGTTATCAACTTTATTATATAAATATATAGAATACCACTTATAATTAATTGGAATTTTATCAGAAAAAATACTTAATTTTAATCAATTAATTAATAGTTGATTTAAGTTATTAATTAAGTATTTATGAAATTAATCACAAGTATTTTTTGTAGATTAGAACAGTTGTGAAACAAGATTCTGAGAGTTGAGACTATACCCGCTTTTCTATCAAAAAGTTAACGTTTGGTTAAAGCCCAAGTGAAGTCTGAAGTGAAGTCTGCGAATTTGTGATGCCGCCCAATAATTGTTAGTGTAAATAGCTTTCGGCGATTTACCTGAAAAAAGGAGGGAAAAGCTATTCTGATGATCAAAATTTGAATTATAATAAGAGTTGAAATGAGAAACAGATTACATGACATATTTTGATTGGGCATACAGTTAACTTGCGTTAAAAATATTTTTACCTCAATGCGTGCCTTTTCTTATTGAAGTGATTTTGAAAAGAATTTTTTATTTAACTTTCTCTCGGATTTCACTATTATTTACGCTTCAATAATATTAAGTTATTTGAACTAAAACTTATCAAACTTTCTTTCTTGTATTAAATAAGTTGAATAACTGGCTTATTTCGAAATCATTTTATGCATAATAAATAGAAAATTATGGTATTTTATTAAAAATAATTGATTCTGTATTTGAAATTTTATTCTATTAGTTATCATATATTGTTTGTATTGTATTATAATGTAGTAACAGATATACACATCGGCTGAACATTCTTTATATTTAATAGCAATCGAATGTCAAGGCATTAAAAAAATATATGATGCCATGCAATCAGGTATTTTAGTTTTAGTTATACCCTATTGTATTACAACATAGCGTGCACATGATTTCACACAAATAATTATTATTAAAAAAATTTACTCTATAAAGTGAAGGCAAATATTTTATTTCTAAATATACACCAGGTATACAAACTGGTATTTGTTGATAATCATTATCATCTTTCAAATTGGTATTCATTGAATAGCAATAAAATTAAATGTTTCATTAAATTCTTGGATAATTATTTAAAGTGCTGACTAAACTCTAATTTATAAACTTTAATATAATATTATTAATGATTAGATCATAAAGTTTTTTTCAACGATAAAATAACTTAACTATAATAACTATGAGTTAATTAAAGAAATAAGGATAAGAAAAATATGCAGTCATCAGTGCATTACATCTTAAATCGAATTTTTTTAATCTTAAAAAACTTTATTTAAAGGACTTGATGTATAAACAAGTTTTCTTTAAGATTTGCTCATTCAATAGCTGTGAACATCTGTTATTGGTATAAATGGAAGCCTGAGTTATCTTACTATTAGTTAATAAATATCTTATTATTTGTGTAATAGAAAAATAGAAATATCATTCTGGATAACAAAGTGTTAGCATTAGCTGACAAGCGTGTACTCAACGATTAAATTATAAGTTATATAGCATTGGTGTGACTTTTATTTGCTTTTACGAGTTACAGATCTTTCATAGAACTCATTGGTCGTTAACCTTAAATTCAAAATGTTATTAAAAAGTTATTTTAATGGCAATACCATCAGTCAGATTCTCTCAATCATTGTCTTTTCCCAATCAAAATAATGATTCATTACAAGAATAGGGTTAACAGAACTCAATCAACTAAAATAAGTTTATAATTGAGAGCTAATCCATTATTATTCCTATCAGTGAATTAAATTGAAATTCTGTTGAAATATTTTCATTAATGAGAAATACTGAATGTGCCGAAAGAATTAGAAACAATTTTCTCTTTGAGTGTTATAATAATTATTATAAAATTAAATAAAAAATCTCCAGATGTGCAATGAAATAACACTTCTGAACTTTTATTTTCTATGAAAGACTCTGTTACAGTACAAATACTTTTGAAGAAAGACATTTTGCTACTGAAAAATATGTTTAAGTCATTTATTTTCTGTCAATAATTGATTGAATTCTAGTTGAAGTTTGTTTACTAAAGATTTTTTAAAGATTTGTATTACACATAAAGAAGAGGCTTAAGCCCCCCCACTATCCCTCTTCTCCAATAGTTTCCAAATGTTGTTTGTCTATTCACGGTTTGGTTTGTTTTTGCAGCTCATTAGTGTATTTACTCTAATACTGTATATGAAGCAAAAGCCCTCTATTCTTAAATCTGAGGGCTTATAAGGCAGCAGTTTTTCATATGTGGTGCAAAAATATAACTCATAAACAGTTGTATAGTAAACCTTGCAAGGGATGAACGATTATATTTTGTGTATACCTGAGGCAAACGAGCCAAAGGCATCATAAATCATTGATCTAACAGAGACCGGTTTACTAGTTTTCACATTTTATTCTTGTATATCATATGAACTGCAGAATAAATACTTTACGAAAGAGAAAAACGATAGAAATAAAATCAAATCGCACGCTATCTATGTCTTAGACTAGCATAAGATGCTTGCATTAAATTTAGAATACGTTTTATGGGAAGGGATATAAAATTAAACCCATTTGTCTTGGGTTGTATTTGAGCTTTTAATTTGCTCTTTAAATGTTAAGCTAAAGGTTATATTGAAAGAGTGTAAGGCAACAGACATGCAATATTAGATCATTTGACCATTAACTGTATGCAATATCCGTAAAGCATGTCAAAAGCAGACATAAAAAAGTAGGATTTTTATGAGATGCACACAATTGGAGTTCAATTTTTTTGTTGCTTTGCATCGTTTATTTCAGGCACAAATTCTTTCCACCCTATGGTCCGCTCCTATGCATCTAAATCGTGATCATCGTTCAAGAGTGAAGAAATTTTTGGTAGATAGCAATGAGATTGAGTTTAGAGTTGGGTGTTTGACGGGCTCGTTCATCACTATGAAACTCCCCCCTTCGACGATAGCTGTTTGATGTTTGCCGACGATTCAAATAGCGAATGCTGTTCTTCAACTGAATTCCAATGACTCTCTCGATGGACGGGCACTTCATTTAATCACTGTCATGAACAGATCGGCGCTTAAATCAACATCCGTTTTTTGAGCTGTTATACATGTATGTGTCCTCTTGTTTCTTATTTGTTATATCTTTTCAATTTATATAACATTTATTTATGCGATAATTCTATTCATTCATTTCCTATTAAAACTTTTTCATTCATTTTTTACAAAAACTTAGTGTGTTATCAATAAATACTATTATTCTGTATTAAAATGTTGCTCAAGAAAACTGATTAAAAATTTTAGGACTTATTAAAGTTTAATAAATCAAAGATATATTACTTTCAACTTTCATTGATATTTATTATGGTCTTATACTTTCTTATAGTGAGTCTGACAGTTATTATTTTTTTCCTCTTCAGTTTTAATTACTTTGAAAATTTATTGTTCCGCCACTGAACCAACTTTTCACATAAGAACCAAAAGGCAATAGCAGTAATTGCTTAAAGATAGTCAAATATAATTGTGGGTTTCTATAGTCTCTTCTTATTTCTATTTATTTTTTATCTGACTTCAATGGCATCATTAGTTGAAGTATAGACAAAGCAGAAGAGCAAAACCCAACTTAACTTTATAATAAAGAGAAAGTGAACGCTTGCAGAGGCGGAACATTTCAATTGACTATTTTGAGTCAATAGGCTTTTTGGTTTTATTAAACTATTACCATTTGGAACCACTATTTTGGTGCTTAAGTGATTCAATGAAATTTGTTATTGACATGGCTTTTAAGAAATATTTGACTAAACATTCTTTAATGAGTGAGTTATCTATCTATGAATAAATCTAAGTTATTATTCAATACTAAAAATGTACTTTAAAAGTCGTTATAGTGAACAAATTGAATGCAATTAAATCAAATCAATTATTAGATAAGAATTCAGACAATCAAATGAATACAACTATTTAAGAATCAGTTAATTCAGAAATAATAAAATTAAACTTTAACAAATAGCTTATTATATGAATTGTTAATATTGAGTTATTAATATTTATTTTATAATTATTTCATTGCACTGTAGTCTTACATACAAAACAATTAATACAATATTGTAATTTCAATTCAATTGCAATCTAATAATTATAATTACTAAAGCATTCTGCAATAAATTTTTTATTTTCAGCCATTTTACGGATAATATTTATCAAAAGTGAGGTGAGTTATAACATAAATTTTAGTTACTTAACAATAGCTTTAATGCAACACAAGAATGCAGTTATTTTTAAAATAATTTTCCTCGTTGTTAAAGAAAAATCAAACCTTAAAAGAAAGAACGGAAATAATATGTATAAAACTCATATCTGTAATAAAAATATCTCTAAAGTTAAGGGCTTTGTATAATTGCTCAAACTTTTCCTAATTCTAGAAATCATGACTTAGGACAGTCGTGATAACAAGGCTTAACTGAAGCCATAACGTCACTCCCACGTAATCTAAAGTTGAACTCCAACCTCATAAAATATTTTCTAATATATCAAAAAAGAAATTCACTTTTATATTAAAAGATCACAAATTTCTATTTAATTGTGATACCAAAGAAACAGTAAGCGGTGTCTATGTTGCAAATGACTGATTTTGCTCTATTTTAAAAGAAAAATCTTTTTTTAAATGATAATTATTCCCATAATTTAAATTTATCGTCATTTGAATCTTTGGCTGAAATGATTATTTGAACACTTATTTTAATTAAACACTATTTTTAAGTATTTATTCTCATAAATTAGAAAAACTGTCTAAATATGTGTTAACAAGAATAGAGTTATCTTTTTTAAGAGCTGTTGAAATACTATTTGACAAAAGTAATTAATCAGTTTATTTATGATTATTTGTTAAAAATTAAAGTTTTACACAAGAATCAAATGAAATGAATTGTTAGGCATTAAGACATTGCGCGCTGTAACTGAAGAGATAATTTGTTAGTCGGGATTATAAAGTGGAACTTCTTATACTACAGTACTGTTGTTTTATCTAAAAATGATGATACAGTACTTCTTCAACAATAAAGCCAATGCCGAACTTAATTCACCGTTGCGTAACTCTCTATCAGCACACAATCTCCAAATTCTTTTAGCTTTCAAAACAAAATTCTTTTATCTATTCTTTTTAGTATTGAATGCGTGGGAGTCTAATTCATGAACGAGCACTTTTCCAATGGAATGTCTCTTGTCTTCAGCTTTATTTTTCTTATTTTTTAAAATTTAATGTTATATTCATTGCTTTTGCATCTTTTGATGCGATTTGTAGTCAAATGATCAATGCCTTTGACAAGAATGTAACAGATGTGACATTTAGACACCGGAAAAATAAAATATGACAAATTAAATCAGTTGTTACCATATCTGTAATTTATGTTACTGCATATTACATGTCATTTTAGTAAATTTCAAGTATTTAACAAACCTATCATTTAATTTATGCTTAATGTGATTTAAATTTTGATAAATTTAATTTAAAAAATGAAAATTTTTTTATCATTTTAAAGGTCATGTATAAAATTTCTTTCCATGCATTTTAATCGTAAATAATTATTGCAAGTTAAGTGTTAATTGAGTTAAAGTGTTTTGGTTATTAATAAAATAATACTTAAATATTCAAAAATCATCATTTATTCGTCGTTAGTATTCTTGAACATATATTTTATATTCAAATTTAAGTTTTTTATATCCATATTCTTAATATTTAAATATGTTTTCCAACATATTTTTAAAACAAAATATAATTTAAATTGAAAATTTAGGATAACTTAATATAAAAAAATCTCATATATGTAAGAAATAATGGATTAAATACTGTATATGGCTATCAACGAATTAAAACAAGGTTAATGGCAGTTGAAGTTATGGAAATCGAAAGCTGCCTTATTTTGATTTGAAATGAAAAATTTTTGTTTAAAATGATAATAATTGATGAACAGAAACAATAAACTTAATATTTGATTTAAGAAAAACAATCATTGAATTGATATGATGTAAAATAAGCACTACTATTCATTTGAAGTAGTGTTCATTATAGTTATTATACTAATATAATATAATATAAAGTACTAAATGCAACTTCAAATGTAAACTAATACTAACTTTATTTTAATGATAGTTACTCTAAGTCTGAATAATAAGTAAATTTTTGCTGTTCGTCAATAATAATTATCGTCTACTTTGCTGAATGATTTACTCTATCGATAAATCACTTTTTTCTGTTTCTTAAGTTTATTTTGTTCTCAAAAAAGCAATAAAAGCAAAGCTTTCTCATTGTATAGAAGTGTCACTTCAGTCACTTCAATCACTACAATCTCCAAATAGTATAGAAAATGATTTTGGGGCAAAATAAGGGATCGAGAAAAGGAAAACTTTAAGCTTATTCAAGAAGTAGAGCCAAAATACACTACAATATCAGTTCTTTACTATAGTGTGAGCAGAGCCCTAAAGTACTTAAGAAAGAACGTGAAAAGACTGTTTTTCCTGTGATAATACTTTTCAGCTGTGGTCAGAAAAGGAAACTGTCATAAGTGGCAGTCGGAGGTCGCAGTTTGTCAACTGGTCGCGTATTTTCAAGGTTTTTCATGGGCTCGTCTTTTCTTTGCTTTTTGATTGCATTTAAAGATTGTATATAATGGAAAAGTTGGGTTCGTCTTATGGCACAAGTCTCACAAACAATTTTTCCAAAACAGTTCAATAGGCTTTTCACTTATTTTTGTGCCTATTTTCATAGCCTTTAATAATATGAATTCAATTGACTTTACAGTTTGATTCACAAATAAAGCAATGAAAGCAATTTCTTTTTTGCTTAAGCCAATCAATTATCAAAATTATTCTGGTATGACATTCGTTGATAGTAAGCAAAGTTATGTTAATTCAGGTAAAAAGAATATACGCCACACCAAGACATGGAATTGATGCCTCACCCAAAAAAACGTATGGGTGGTTAATCAAAGAGCTATTGATGGCCCAATTGGTTGTCCGCCTCTATTTCTTCAATTATAACTTGTATACTATTTAGCCAACAATTATTATCATAAATTTAAAACAAAATAGATTGCAATCTGAGACATTATTTCATCTTTGAAATAAGGATTTTGATGTCATTCACTACTGCTATTAATCAGATGATAATCGCCACAAAGGATCGCTTTTGGACTCATGATATCATATATCAGGCATAAGACTGGAGACAGTGTCATAGATTTTGGAGTTGATTTAAATTACACTAAAGGCAACCCAAAGACGGCATCCGAGACCTCTGCTGTGCTCATTGCAAAAGAAGAAGAAACAGCAAAATATTTAGCCCTTGAAAAGTTAGAATCCCTAGAAAAAAGGAATTCGTGGGAAATGCATATATAAGTTATATTCTGTCACACGAAGGAAGATAAAACTGTTGGTTGGGTTATGAGCAGACACATTCATTTGTCGCCTTTAGAATTTTTAAATTTTAAAGACGCAAATGTCACGTAAAAGATAAATACAAAAATTCACATAAAATTAAGTAAATGGCAAATAAATTCTGATATAATACTCATAATTCTACTAAATTAATGACGACAATTATAGTTTGCTATTAATTTTTAATGGAATTTCTGAAGATTAAATTTCGATAATAGCACATATAGGAGTGCCTCCACTTTAATTATAATAATATGATTTTCTTTTTCAATACCCACTGAATTCTATTATATTACAAACATATGGAAAATAGACAGAAATAGTTTGTGCGCTACCTTAAAATTATATAATGTAATCATTTATTTGAGATGAAAAATGCTTAAATAGCATCAAAAGAGTTGCCGAAACAATTATAATGACCGCACTTATAATTTACATAAGAACAGTACATACGGAGTACATACTGTAAAATCTATAGAGTTATATAATTGTCAAAACCAATAATTTGTTACGAACACAAAGTTTTACGTCGCCAGTCATATCCTCTATGATGTTCTCGTGAAGCACGCGTTTCATCATATGGAGAGCTTATATACTGCTTCAAAGTCTGGGATCCAAAGTTTGCAGTTACTATTCTGGTTAGCCTTCATATGCTGTCATCATCATAGATATTATATATGGCTTTAAAAAGAAGGCCATCCCTTCTCCACTATTCCCCTCGAGGCAGTGAAAGCGATGGCACAACAAATTAAGGGATCTTAAAAGGAAATTTGGTTCGTGTTATGCTTGGAATAAAAAGGCATTCACTGCAATATCAACTATTATCATATGCCTTGTTATGGTCTGTTCATACATACAACAGGTTAAGGTTGAACTTCACATTGAAAGTAAGGGCTAACAATTGAAAGCCGATGAGCGCACCTCTCCTCCCATCTCGTTAGTGAAATGGAAAAATATTTCAAAAAAGAAAAAGATTCATAGGTTTCACTCACGTTATATCCTGTATGAAGTATGCCTTTTGCCAAATCGATTAATTAGCATTTCATGACAACCAATACAGGTGCAGAATTTCAATTACATTTAATATGCAATTTTCAGTTCTGCAAACCATCTAATTTGTTATCGCCAAACAAGGCATAAATGAACGAAATTGATTTACAAATATTCACTCAATAATAAAATAATAGATTATGTCATTCATTAAAATTAAAATTTTCTGCAAAAAACGGGTTTTCCCTAAATATAAAATTATTTAAATTTAATTTTAAGAAAGAGAATGCAAATAATATGAACTGTAGTAGAAGATGATTATAAAATTAATTTATGATCCTTTAAAATGCAAACATTTTAAGATTCATTTATCTCATTAAAGTTTTTGTGTGGTTTATAAGCTTCACGTGCATTCACATCCTGTCCTCGAATTCACTTTCTTTATTATGATTACTCAATAGAGGTCTACTTTATCAGTTGTCAACAACGGAATAGAGCCTTTAGGCCATAATAATAGCTCTTAATGCACCCAATGCACCATCAATGAGGCACCACCGGCGATGATTCTGATGACTAATAATTTAGCTCATTGATGAACTCCTTTATTAAGTTGGTAATTATTGTTCGCTTATTTTCTTTGATACACCTAATTATTGGCTGACATAACCATTGACTTGAAAGACAAACTATTTCTAAGTAAAAAAGTTTTTATTTATTTTTGATTCAGCTTAATATCTATATGAATTTATTCAAGCGATTTGAAGCATATACTGTTGCACATAACAGCTATTCAGTTAGGGTTGCCGTTCAGGTAATTATAGTATTGCTTAATTTAGAACCAATCCGGGAATTTAAAAGATAAAAAGAGGCCATTATTTAGTTTGAGCCATCGTAAGTTCAAACTAACATCCAATCAAAATTGAGTTAATTAAACTCTAATTTTATTTTAATTGTTAATAAACATTTATAGGGAGTCAGGATAACTCATGGGTCAGTGAAAAGATGTCTGACTCATGATCGTAGGGCCGTGAGTTAGAAACCCCAGGCACTTCGCTTCTTTGACGGTGATGTGCCGGTCACATGTCCTTTGTTTTGTAACAAATCCTTGGCCCATAGCATTAGCCCGCGCCGACTCGGGGTTAAATCTGCAAAAATCTTACTCTAATTCAGGGCAAAGAGTTGGCTGAAGAAAATGTTATGTTATAAACATTTCATTAGTTATAAAGTTATAATTATAATTATTAATTACCCAAATAACTAGACTTAAGACTTTGCAGATTTGATGAAAATACAGGTACACAGAAAGTCAAATTAAACTATACAAGTATCTTAAATTATTTCAAGTTTATAGTACCTACAAGTAATAGTAGTACATTAAAAAATACTCACTATTTGTAAAAATCTGGTAAAAATATAAGACACTAGATTAAGGAGAACTTATTGTTTTGGATGATAACATTGAATTTTATCATTTTACTGTATTTTTATATTTCATAAAAATTTAACAAAAATTTAGTCTAAATCTAGATTTATTTAATAAATTTTTTAAATTTAAATTAAAAACTTAAGAAATAAATTTTAAATAAATTAAATAAATTTAGTCTAAATTTAATGCACTGGAGAAAATTTAGTAAATTTAATAACGCTAATTATATCTAAAGAACTTGATTTTATTGAGATTTCTCTCAAATCTGGAAATACATACTTCCATTATAAACTAAACTTGAGAGTTGGATGAGAAAGATACTGTACTTTCAATCCGAGATTCTCCCGTCCAATCTGGGAGGTCTGGCGACCGTATACACAAAGCTATTATAAGCTTTAACTTGTAAGGTAAACTGTTGCACAGGTGCAGCAGCACAGACTCTAGCGTTTAATCAGTGTTTGTATTATGTCTTTTTTCAATTCGTTCCGTGCATTGAAAACTTACCACATTTTGACTTTTCTATCAATATTGAAAATAACATCACAAATGATTAACTACTTTTGTTAATAATAACAGTGGGGGTAAAATTCTCTATTCATTTTATTTTTAATCATTTGATGTCTGCTCTCTGTATATTTAATATTATATTTATTTGTATAATGAAGAATAGAAAAGTTCTTTCAAAGCCTATGCAGTATATGAAAGAAATAATGACAGAATATAATTATCGGTGAAATATATTTTTAAAATTAATTATTTTCCACAAGTAGTAAGAGATTGAGAACAGAATTTTGGAGATAGACTGTAGAAAAATGTAAATTCATTTTGCTTTTTCCACATTCGCCCAACTGCTGTGATGTTGCATTTATTTGAACTCTAAATTTTTTGACAAACGGTTCTCTTTATGTATTGAAAACACGGACTTTGAAGCAATGAATTTGAAAGTTAAACCCGTATTTTCCTACGAGGCATTCAATCATATCTGTGCTTAGTTTGACTTTGGTTTGACTGTTTGCATGCAAAACTCACAGCATGATAGCAATAAGTATGTAACTCTGCTTTTGCAAATTGTTAATGCATTTGATAACCATAGTTAATAAATAATAGTTAATAAATTTAGAGGTTTTTGAATTATGTATTTCATGTATTTCAGACTATCTTTTCTTCATATTCTGTATTTATCAGTTTGAAGTCCCATCTCTTGAAAATTCTGACATTTCTGATAATCTAAGAAAATAGTTTAAAACATCTAAAATGAAATCATAAAAATTCGAGAGAGAAGATGTTTTTTATGCGTATAATTATGGAAAATAAATGTTATGTTTTAGCTTAATCTCTAACGAATAAATAGCTCTAGGCCATATTAAACAAAAAGTTATTATAAAGGTTATTATACCTTTTATTTATGTATAAAGATAATGCTTCTAAAGGAACATTAATAACGAAAACAAGTTAAGATATGCCGTATATATTCTAAAATGTTTTCAAACTAATGCTTAAATATTGAATCGATAGCAAAAAAATCTCAAATTAAACGTATCTCTACAATCCTTTAACCTTTAGATATATTCTCAAATAAGCCCTTTTATCTAAATAAGAATTATTAAATTTAATGATTATTAAAGAAACATCAAAACCTTGAATTTTATTTTTTCTAAATCAAAGAAAAATAGAG
Organism: Nanhermannia nana; assembly: GCA_033996565.1. Classification (NCBI taxonomy): domain Eukaryota; kingdom Metazoa; phylum Arthropoda; class Arachnida; order Sarcoptiformes; family Nanhermanniidae; genus Nanhermannia; species Nanhermannia nana. The sequence continues at coordinate 14,259 of JAUJYT010000061.1, forward strand.
CCCTAATAATAAATACCTCCTATTGGGAGATAGTTTATTGAAGAAAAAATTTATCTCATTTCTCTTCTTTCGTATTATACTGTATGGTATTTCTTTAGCTCTAAATTTTTATAGTCAGACAGCAAAGAAGTGAGATTAGAGTGTTTGAGATATAGCAGCAATAAAATGCGTCAAATGTTTTGCATGCTATAAGATTTGAGAACAACTTCTATCACGTACCAGTTTTTTCGATTTATTATAGTCTTCTTAACTGTTTTGACTTTTAGCAAAATTAGTTTTGCAGAAAAAAATAAAACTAACATTTCTGAGTTCGCCTCATTCAGTGTCTGATTCTCTCTTCAAACAACTCAAACAACTCAAACCGAAAACTAAATCCTAAACTTAAAATGCAATAAACTTTCGCTCAGTTGATAATGTTTTTGGTTTAACATTTGAATTCAGTTTTAGTCCATTTTTCGCATCAGTAATTCATGAGTAATGGTTATTATTTACGATCAGTTTTATCGATTAATTTATTTCATTGCAGGCTAAGACTCAGCTTTGTTTTTGGTGATTCCCATTTAGAGATAGAAAAACCAAAGCAGAACTTAATGATTCACACTTTTAAATTATCTTAAACTTAACTTAAGAGAGTTTCGATGATTTTCAAATAAATAATAAACTTAAGGCACTTTTATTATACTAGTATTTTATAAGATAAAAATTGAAGGAAATCATCAAATTTCATTCTAATTCTAAAAATAAAACAATTATAGACAACTTTTACAGACAAAATATAGAAAACTATTTTTACAATTATAGTTGTAAAAAGAGAAAAAAGTAAGATTTTAATTATTCCAAAAATTATAATAATTTTCAAAACTAAACTTTAAATGATATGAACTGATGGATATCACATTTATAAAGCATTTGCCAATTATAGTGAATTCCTGCTTATTCTGAACTCAAACCCATAATAAAATTCATTTAAAATTAAATAAGAAAGAGACCATTTTTAAGTCTTTTAAGATAAATTATTATTTTTTTAATTAAAATATGTATTGTAATGCTTTCTATCGTTATTTATTTAGCGGCTCATAATTCACTGATAAAATAGAAAATATAGCCAAAAATTGAGTACATTTGTTTCAAGAATTTGCAGTCACATACTGTAACAGTACATACGTGTTGTTGTAAAAAGGTATAGGGAAGTATAGGGACTTTACATTATTCAAAAATATTATTGAAACCGGTTCTCTGACCCTTAAACTATAATTCAACAAATTTAATACACAGGTTCGTATAAATTGAAAAATGTCGAAAATATATTCAGCGGTTTAATTATGCTCTAGAATTGAGATTAATTATCGAGATTACAAGTATTGCACATTTTATTAAGCAATGAGTGCTATAATGCTTAACACTTGATGGGAATCAAATAAAAGGTTTCTGTTTAACACATTCCAATTTTGTAGTTTTAAACAAATTATTTTTAGTTTTTGGACTTTTAGTATAAACTGTAAAAATACAGCAAAATGTTAAAATTCTTCGTTATCTTCCTAGAATGTTATATTCCCCTAATTCTAATGATTTTTTATACAGTGTGGGATAATTTAACTCTAAATATAAATTTTTTCAACTTATATTTTAATTATATAGTATTTTATTTAATTGATATCAATTTTTAAACACTTCTATTTGTTGATTTAGCTTCTATGAAAAATTTACTAAATTTTCTCTAAGACACTAAATTTAATAATTTTACACTAAATTTAGTGTTTTGCAACGTTAGTTTATAAGCAATAATTGAATAGCTTTTATTTGAAAAGTAGATACAGGTATTTTTTATCTAAAATGTGGTCCCTTTTCACTGTTATGCAGGCCCTTAATGTTTGGGTCACTTTAATCAATAGAAAAGTTTGATATTTACCGGCAAGTTTCATATTGAACAGTTCCCGGCAAACTTCATACCTATCCAATAAATTCAAGAGTTTTTATTATTAATATAAGCTGTAAAGCAATGTAATAATCACGGGAAGGACTTTTTCAGAGACAACCCCCCAAAACATCGGTCTAAAATTTGGAGCGTTTTTTGACAGATTTCGGAAGAATATTCGGAAATTTTCGAAAAATTTGTGACATAAACAGTAATAGAAATACAAGATTTATTGTAAAGTTCCAAATTTTGGCGCCGTTTTTAAGAAATTTTTCACATTAAAATTAAATTAAATTCTAATGAATTTTAAGGGGTATACAAATTCATTTTTCGAATTTTTTTATTAAAAATAATTCAGAAAAATCTATTATTAACTATTTCGTCTTTGATTTGGGGGGGGGGGAAGGGGGAGGAAGGTACTATATTCAGAAATTATTCATTTTTATCATAAGAAAAATCTAGAAAAATGGTCTTTTTATGTTAAAAAAAATTCTGAAATTTTCGAATTTTTGGGAAATTCGGAGAATCAGTAAATAATGGTGAAAATAGAGATTTTGAGAACATTAATATAAGCTCATTTTGCTTGTTATTAACTGATACCTGATCCGCATTTATTTCTTACTCAAGTTTAGAGCAACACACAAAATAAAGTAGGATTTCCGATAACATCCTTTCCTTGGTAATTATCTACCGGTATAGAAGTACTAAAATGTTATTCATTTAATAGAGTTTCAATTATTTGTAATGCTTAATCTCTAGCCTAAAATCATGTTTGGGACGCAACGGTGACAATGTATTTCTTGAGTATTTGTTTTTGATTTGATATTCATAATAGAGTTCTTCGCTTTAATCTTATCTTCAAGTTTCAGTTTAAAGTTTCAATATTTTAGATTAATTTATTTCACACTTAACTGGGAAATCAAATTTTGCTGAGGATTCAAAGGCCGAGAGACACATTACAGTCAAGAAGATAATGAACCCATTGGAAAATAATCATGTATTCAACACTTGTATTGGTCTTGTATTGAGGGGTATTGAGTTGACTGCTGTACAGTGTATTTTTCAAATCAAAGCTTCAATAATTGTTATATAAATATTGCCGTATTGAATGCGAAATTAAGATCAAAATTAATCAAAAGTTACTTAAATTAAACACAAACTCAATTAACTTTTTAATTAATTTACGTTTAATTAATCCAATTATTTCAGTTCATTTATCTGAAACGAGAACTTCATATTAAATATCTTTTTTAAAGGAACGAGCAAAAAAGTTTTATTAGTTCTTTGATTAACTAAATTTACATCATTATATAGATATTTGATGTTTTAATCGATGCCTTATTTAGATTTTTATGTGATACTTATTTATGATTTAATGTAATTATTTATATTAATGTAAATATTTTAAGCCTCACGAGTTTGATCGCTAGCTCACTATAACCCCTATCATTAATTTATTACTATTCCTCAAATATAATTATAATAATTATCGGTTTGCCTCAAACTTTGTTCAATTGAAGATTATTATAACTTTGATAAACATATATTGGTATTTATATAAATAGATATCAATATTTCTTTAATTCACTCCTTTTTTAATTATCTAATGAAAAGAAGCAATAATTCATTAAAATTTTAAATAAATTATTTAAAAAAATTATTAATTATTCAATGATTGATTGTATGCCTTCATATCTCTCAATTAAAGATATGGTATTAAAATTAATAATAAAAATACAGATAAGTTATTAGCTTTAACTTTACTCGAAAAATGTTAACAAATAACTGTTCAAATATATCTATAGTTATTAAACTAATATGTATTTTAGAAATTTATTGCACTCTTAAACGTTATGCCATATGCCATAAAACATTAATTGAAGCATTTATTTATTGCAAAAGACTCAATACTAGGCTATAAAACCAAACTCTTGAAGACAATAAAATAAAGTTTGGCCACTATTTGACAGAAGGAAATTCAATGAGATTTAACTTGATTTACGCTGAGTCTCATTTGTTGACTTTATGCTAGTGTTGTTTGAAATACAGCTTTCAATTTTTTGAAATGCATTATTTTTAAAGCCAATAATAATGACAGAAAATTTTCTAATTTCTTAGACTAAATAAAGCTTAAAACATGACCAACAAATACAGTGTATAGGAACAAATTGTTATATTTTTTTCACCCCTTTATATGAGTTTTCACTATTTATAAGTTGGAATAAATTATTGCAATTACATATATTATTTTCGTGTCTACGCTTTCTGTAGGACACAAATGAATCGTATTTTTAACAACTGTAACAAATTTTAAACTTTTACAAAATAAAATTTAAAGAAAAATTTAGTGATATAAGAAATAAAATAAAAAAATTAGTGCAAACACAACACTATTTTAGGCCTGCTTCAGACCAGTACTAAGGAGAGTAGGCATAGCATATGCTAAGATCAAGATAACGCCTGACTGCCTCAATAATCACTTAACAAGAATTTTAAGCCATAGAAACCATAGAAGCCATGGAGCCATAGATTGCAATAGAGGACAATCAAATTTAAAGTTAGAAAATAGTGTGCAGTACGGGAAGTGTTGCAGGAGTGTAGAGGCACCTGAAACCTGGTCTAAAAGACCTTCTCAAAACTCATAACGAGACAATGCTCTGCAGGACATTAGTGCCAGTAAGTTATAGATAAGGTTTTGGACCATTTCAGGAGACATTTGTGTGTCTCATGAATTAAAACTGAGTCTATTTGTGACATTTGAAAGGGACTGCTATGACCTTGTCTTTAGGCAACAAAACCTCACAGACTCTCCCATAGCTCCAAATTATCTATCGATCACTTAGTTAAGTGACATTTTCTCTCAACTCAATTGTGCATAAAAGATTCAAAAGCTGATTGAATGCATTTTTTCACACAGAAGCCCATCCACTCCCAACTCATTTATAATCATTTCTTCAGTAAACAATATCCTAATATCAATATTTCAAGAATTGCATACCTACTCGTGAATTCATTAGAGTATCAAATTTACATAAAGTTAAGTGTTTATAAAAGAAGCCAAAAACAAGGTAAATGAGTTTATGTACATATAAATTGTATGAATAAACATTGATGAATCCAATAAGAATTATTCTGCTCTGACCTCAAAACAAGAAAGGAATTTATTTTTTTCAATATCCTGTACTATTTAGAAGCTATTTATGTCTATAAAGAAAGTTTCCATTCTGTCATGCCATACGATTTCGATGACCCCCAAAAGTCAGTCTTCAGTTTAATGGTACACTACTATTGCGTACTGTAGTTGATTCGCTTCGCTTTTTGGAGTCCTCTAATTATGACTTTAATGATCAATCGCCTTTACCATTGACTGCAATCTTTGAGATTCCCCTATTTCTTGATCACGTCCTTGCAATATAAAACATGATAGAGAGCCAGTATCTGCTCGAAGCTTAAATAAATGATTATCTTCATTATATATAATGTTTATATGGCTCATGATAAAAGAAAACTTATCGCAATTCATATTATAAATATCTAAGTCGCCTATTAGATGAGAACTAGCTTTGAAGCTCTCTCTTCTACATAACATTGCATAATGTTAGTGATGACAACAAAATTGCAGCCCTTATTATAGAATGAAGGAAATTGCCTCAAAAGTTGATCCTATGATAGTATAAATACATGATTTCTCTACTTAATACAGTCTAATCCACTTATAAAAGCAAACTTTGAATTTTAAAAAGTATAGAAAATACATAATATTTTTTATTGTTTAGTTTAAATTTACACTTTTTTATTTATTTATTATAACATTTATGTTTATTGTATTTAATGATTTAACTTAAACATAATTTTCTAAATATTTTATTAGTAAGTATAGAGTTAAAAAGCAATTTTTCAGTTCAGTTTAAATCATTGAAAAAGAGCAGATCAACTGATTTTATTAACGATTATCTAACGATTAATTATTTTCGATTAATAGATAGCAGTAATGATCTATTTTTTATTGCAATTCAACTCGAAGTCATGTTTTATTCTAGTTTAGTAACAAACAGTTCGCTTATTATCTCATCCCATCGCCATCAGAGATAACATTCCAACCAGTCTTCAGACTTCAACTCTCATTACTATTGACCCTAATCTTCAACTTGACAGACAATTCTGTGGCAAAATCTTAAAATTTTGTGACTCCAGGCATTCAGATGAGTGATTTTCAAATGAAACCAAAAAATTTTAATTCTTAGAGACCTCACCTGATGATTGTCTTAAGTGCTACTTAAACAAATGCTACTTGAAATTATCTCAAGATTCAATGGAAGGGAATGCAGTACTTTTGTAGTGCTCATAGAGTTATAAGACATCCAAGAATAACATTTATTAGAAGACACATCTGGAAATCGTCTAAAAATACTGCTAAAAACCTGAATCTCTTGTGTCAACAATAAAAGAAATATAAACAAACTATGATTAAAGACTCAATACTGTTGTAGAACTGCAGGTTGTAAGAAAAACACTTGAAAATTGTAGCCCATCCCCGCTTATTGCCAGTCTTTACCACTAACTGTTGCCACCGCGCAAATTATTTCATTCTCAAGACATCCTCGTTTCAAGAGTATTGAATGATATTTTGCAGTTAAGATATAAGTCAGAAGCCATGACATGAACCACTTGAATACATCAGCTCTTATCTCATAAAATTTCTGATGTGATTCTCTTGTCGTTACATTATTTCCCACCAAAATATTTAACAATTTTCTCTCTTCTCTTTGACAGAGAAAATCTAAGTTAAGAATAACATAACGTTATCTCAAAATTTTTATTGTTTACAAATCCTAATTCATTATTATAATACTTGTAATGAAATGTTTTATTTATGCTGTAGTCTTAATTACAACAGAATTTATAGTTTTCTCAGACTTAAGATAATTAATTTAATTATATATATGAAAAACAAGATCGCTCTTTGGATTGGGGGAAGACGGGGGATGACATAAAATCCAAAAGATAGGAACGACTAATCCCGACAAAAGTAATTTAAGGTCTCAATTAAATAATTTCCGGTTCAACTGAAAGCAATACAGCCTTCAACTATTATTTGAGGCAATTGAAGCTTATTAGCAATGCTATAATTTAAAGGGCAATCAGTTGTTATATTTTAAGGTCTGCAAGAATAGCATCGATGAGCGAAACTTAAATGAAGCAAAACTTAAAATAGTGCACAAATAGTTTCAAAATAACTAAAACTGAGACTCTATGCTATTAAATAGTTCTCCGATTAAACTGTAGTTGTAGTTAACAATTTTAAGTATAGCATAACTTAGGATTCCAGTTGACGTTTAATAACATAAACAGATGCAATACTGAAAATATTATTGCTTAGCATTAGAGGTAGGAATAAGTTACTGCGCGCCGTTGGAGAACAGTCTACAAGAATAAACTCTCACTCGTCAGGCCTATCATTGAATTAATATATGCAAAAGAAAGTATTTTTGTAGCGGAAAATCAAAAGCACTACAACTGTTAAACTAAGGTCTGAGCAATACATTTATTGTTTCAATAGTGGGTGCAGTGAAAAAAACTGTTTGCATAAATCAAAATACTTTACATAAAGTAATACTTTTGAGACTCTCAATAGTTATCTTATTTTATTTATTTATATTCCAAATATTTCCACAAGTTTTAAAATAAAATAACAACAGTAACCATTACTGCACTAATTTATATTTATATAAAGTTTTGTCTCCAACCGAAGCTTATTAGTTATAATTAACTCAAGATTCTAATGCTAAGAACTAAGACTAAGACTCTTCTAGTGAGTCGATGTTATAGAAAGGAGAAGAAAAGTTTTGAACGATGCCAACAATTGATTGATACTACACCACAGTTTGTGTCAACTTTAGAGAAAGAGTAAACCATTTGTATGGATGCCAACGATTGTTGATTTTACTCAATCTTCAAGATTAATGGCTATTATAATGCAAACATAAGGTCCCATTTCCTGTTACTAATGGTGTTTATAGAAGTGAGAATTTGTTGAATATTAATTGCCATAATTTTCTACTACAGTATTCTAGTATTTGTGTATTTGTTTGTTAGACTAACGACTTGACCGGATGAACGTCTTTAAAACCATTTTTCATTACTATATGCGGGCCTTTATCACAAACCCAAATGCTATCTCTGTTAACCTTTAATTATTAGATAATTATTAAGAATATCTATTATTAAGCAAATATCTAAATTCAAAATTAACAATGTTTCTAAAATAAATGAAAAATAAATTTTCTTAATAATTGAAGGCGTTATGAACATAACTCAAATTTAATTAATAAACTGTTCACTTTTACAAACAATTTATGATAAGTCGTTAATTTTTGATTTAAATATTAGCTTTTACTGTAAGGCAAGCTTTTGAAGTTTTCCCAAAACCGAATGCCCTTATGTTATGAAGTGATCCTTATGTTTATTATTCATAAACATATCCAAAAAGAATCATATTCTTAGTAAAATTTTGACATTAAATAAATGAAAGTTGAAGCTAAACAATGAACTACAAGATTGTTCGCTACTTTTATCATTCCTTTTATTAAAACTCATGAATGATTTGGTTATTAATGACTATGTTATCGCAAATAATTAATCATAATATATGAAAAAGTAAGTCCAATATACGAAAAATTTCTTTTGTTTTGTCAATTCATCATTTTTATAAATAGAAAGTTAGGGTAAAAGATAATTAATTCGAGAGGAATGTATATTTTTTCTTCTAGAAGTCACCCTAAGAAGTAAGTCTTATATAAATAAAATTTTAATTAATAATTTATTGGACTTTTGGCCAAAAATAAACAAATGTTAAGACTTGCTGCAATTTTTTTTCATTAGTTGCAGACACTATTATATAACTGACGGCTAAGGAATGTGAAATAAATTAGAGTTTGGCAAAACTAACTCAGGCATCAATCAATACATTATGTAAATAGAAAAATATAAGCAATAAATTATTAACAATTTACTCGCCTCAAGTCAACAGTAAACACGTTTTAATAAAAGTTCTAAAGCAGAAAATCTTATAAAGTTCCAAAAGTTATTGAAATACATGATTAAAACCTTGTACTGTAAACAGAGAATATTATTATTAAGTATTTGCAATTTAATTCCTACCACTAGAGCACGAAATTTCATATATATTTTTATTACTTGATAGCCTCCCAGTTTTGAAATACTCTCTAAACAGTCCCCAAATGATTGTATTATATATTATTATGCGATGGTTTTATCAACATTTTTCTCTCGCATCAATTTTAGTCTCGTAACAAATGGCATGTCATCAAACACGCAATGAAAGCAATGAAAAATTAAAGCGGCTTTCCTTTCATACAAGGCGCTGATTTACCCACAAAAATATTGAAACATTACTTCATTCTGAAATTCCCCTTTTATTTGAGTCAATTTATTCCCCACTTAACGAAACACTCCCCAAAAAGTGAATACTTTGAATTATCTTTAGGCAAATACCTGAGCCTATGGAACACAAACTAAAATACTATACCAGTGCTCACTATTTGTATTATACCTGTAGAATCTCTCTTTTCATTTTTAATACCTATCGTTGGGCTAATATGAAAGAAGCCATACATTAGTTAGTTTGAAGACTTGTTTTGGAACCCATTGTTAACGTTTTATTCAGGAGAATATATAACTCACTTTTCAAGGAAAACTGGATTCTCACAACTTCTTGGTTTCCTAGTTTTCCAACTAATACTCTGCTAATACCAACTTTATAGCTTTACTATTCAGTTCAAACTACTTCTAATCGAATTGATAACTTTTATTGCTTATTTCTGTCTATTTTACTCTCAAAAATCATGTCACACTTTATATAAGCATGAATTTTCAAAATTTCAATATGGAATAGCACTTAAGCAACATTGAGAACAAGCTATGAATATATATTTAGTCTTTATTGTGGAAAAAGCAATAAAAAGATGAAGGTTGTACTTGATATTGTGGTTGTACCCAATATTGTGCTTGTAATATGCATTTGTGAAGCACTGAAGCCAATGCTGATTATAAGCACAAAAAAGATAAAGCAAACTAAGAATTATAAATTATTAGAATCTCAATGTTGTCATAAAAATGTCAATTTAAAAATCAAACTAAAATGACTTGTTTGAAGAAAATGAAAGCTTAAGATTTGGCACGATTTCAGGAAGTCTTGAAAAAATATTTTTGAGAAATATTCTGAAATGTACTGTAGAGGCGCATAGCATACAATTACCTCAGTGTATATGCGAGATTCTGTTCTTGTCTGCCATTCAACACATCATGATTCTCAACAAGGCATGTCAGGTAAACATGAGGGGAGAAATGAGAGGCTTTACCATTTAGAAAATAAGAAATGCATACACTTTAACAAGAATGAGAGTTCGTTATATACTAGTATAGTATTTATAATACTCTATGATATATTAGTGGAGAATATTTTATTGCATACAAATATTACAGGTTTTACACGGATTAAGCATTAAATATTTCTTTTTTTACTAACAGGGGAAGAATGTTAAATAAATGTAAATAAGTTTAGCTTTAACTTTGAGTTCGATATGAAATATTGTTGCTTTACGGGTGCAAAATATGATTACAAATATGATACACGACTGGCTGTTGAACTTTAATATTGACATTAATGCAAACACAGCAATACAACTTACGTGTGTATAGCTTTTAAGAGGCTCACCAAATGTGTGATAAGCGAACTGTTTATCACAGAAACACTTAAGTCAGCAAAACATAAATCTGCATTCAATGATAAAAGTGTAATACAGTCTGCTCTCTATTATGCATATTAACGAATTGTCTTCTAACACAACTACTGCAAAAGTTACAAATTTATCTCAACTTTATGTTAAGTAAAAATTTAAGATTAAACGATACATTGATTTGCCTGAAATATTATATCTACTTTCAAATAAAGTGCTTTTAAACAGTAATACTTTAAGTTTTATGGAATCAAAAGTAAATATTTATAGATAGCGCGCTTTTAAAGGAATAAGAAACTGTTCCCGTTTTTTAGATGACTCGTAACTTTTGTGCTCATATAGTATAGGCTTTATCTACAGTAGTATTACCTGAACCTCTTACTGGTATTCGTTTTTTAAATATGTTCTCACATTTCAAATTGTTGTCTTAAACAGCACTAACTTTTACTGTTAGCAATTGAAACAAAATATTTATTGTTAGAAAAACAAGTCCTCACTTCTAACTTTCTGTTAAGTAATGGCCGATTCAGTTCACTTCAGTGCAAATGGTAGTAGACTTGATGCTAATTGTTCGGTGTATTATTTATGGTCCCTTTTTATAGCACCTCTGATCAAAGCTAACACTGACAGCTATTATCACCTCTTCCACCGCATTATAAAAAGAAAAGTTTACTTCACTTAAACAATGCAGTTATTTAGGGAACTACTGAATTATAGGAATACAAAATTTATACTGTGTTTACATAACTTGACTTATTTTATTTTTATATAGAATCTGATGCTTTAATTTGAAGTAATTTTTAAACATGACAAACAAGTATTGAATAGTTAACCTGTATTTGATTTTAAGTGTTTCATATTCTGCTGTATTTTCTTTTGTTAATAAAGTTTTCAAAAATATAGTTATTATTTGTAATTTTACATATGCTATAAGAATTGGGGCTATTCATGGATTTGTGTGCTTGCATTGTACAGTACTTACTGTACTGTAGCTGAATATATGTGTCTGAGACTAGTTTTACAAACCATTTACTTAAAGTTAGCGGGAATTGTGCGATGAAATAAATAATAATATGGTACGGACTAATACCCAGTATAGAGTAAACCCCACAATAATTAGTATTGAGTACTTTATTGCAAGTGTTATTTGTGAAACAGACCTTTCAAACTTACTTCTACTTTGTGTCTATTCAAAAGTCTTATCACTTTTACAATTATTACTACTGTATTGCACTGCTCATTAAAATAAGTTGTGAACTACAAATTTCTCTTTGCTTTCAATCAGTACTTGTTAGCTATTTCTTGTGTTTGATAAAAGCCTTCAAATTATTAGACGACCGACTCTTCTATAAGAAGATCTCTGAGTTTATTGAGACTAATTTTCTAATATAAACACTTAAATTGCCGTAAATGTAATTTTTATGTTTTATTTTAATACATTACGACTTATTAAAAAGCAATTAAAATTATCAATTTGTTGCGTAAGAACTCAAGAACTTATCTAAACATAACATAGTTTGAAGAGAAACCAAACAGTAATGCATTTAATTCTAATTTAGTTTACTTTTATTCAATACAACGGGAAAATACAATTTTCTCATAAATGTTTTTAAAATATAATTTTGTTGAGCACATAAATTAAGAGAAAGTGAGGCAATAATCTATTTGTGAGATGTCTCGGAGCGGTGGTAAGTCTTAGAAAGAATATCTCGTTTCCCATTTATGCGTTAAAATTTCTTTATTTCAAAAGTAGAAGACTTGTGAAGAGGCAAACAAGAGAGAAATGAGTATTGGCTTTAAAAAAATAAGAACTTTGGTCTTTAAGATGGTTAGGATAGTTAGGACGGTTACGTGATACTAGAAATAACATCATTATTCATGTGAAGCTCTACTCATGACAACTCAAATTTTAACAAGAACCAGAAGGTCTTCAGGAAATTGTTTGACTTCAAGATTAAGTCTCTTCTTTTACGCTTAGCCTAATGTTAAACCACGAATTGGCGGAATCTGTTTCACTGCTCTGCATCATTTCAACCACAACATATCCAACATATAAGTTATACCCTATGGTCTACAGTAACTATACTGTATGCTAAACGTTGAAAGCAAAGCAAACTTATTGGAAGACGACTAAAGCCATTTGCTATAAATATTTCAGTTTGACTGCTGATTCACGCTATGCTTCATTTGCGTAAACGCTTCTTACAAAGCAAACGCAATGCGTCCTTAGCATAGTATGAATAAGGAATAGTAAACAGCCTTAAACTTAAAGAAAAGCAAAAGAAAACTTCAGAGAGAAAAGTGAGAGAGAGATAGACGGAGAGCAGTGAACATCTGTGGGTATAACTTATACGTATTGTGAATAATCTGGAAGTGAATGCCAAATCTCACAGCTTTGCACATTCACTTACCAGTTAGTTTGCATTTAGCGAGAACTCGAACAATAGCTAATATTTAAGCCTCACGTTTGAGGAATGAATTGTATTATTCCTTAACAAGCCTTCAGTAGTAAAAATAACTATTAATATCAGTTGCAAAAAAAACACATTTTGTGATTAAAGATCAAATATTTATTTTAAAGATAATACGAAGACCGATGATAGATGTTATTTACATAAATTTATGTTTTACAAAAGATTTTTCATTATACAGTACAAGCAAAGAACTACATTAACTATACATCTGTATAACTGTAAAAGAAACAAAAAAAATGACAAATCACTTTTTAAAATTAACTATACATTATAAATTTTAATTTACAATACATCGAATGCGATTAAAGTGGAATTTAGCCAACAAATGATTTAATTGACAGAAATGTATTTTAAATGAAGTTAGTGAAGAGAAAACACGTATTATACAGTGTGAATTTGTACAGTTAACTGCCTTTTGTTCAACAAATTTTAACTCTTTAATAGAATAATTTGCACATAAGAGCAGCTTTTGTTGAGATCCTGTATTTTGTATGTAAGTATTTTATAATAGAAACTAAAAAGAATTTAATAATACCTCAAATGTGTGGCAAAAAACACATTATTCGCATCATAAACACATATTTACAATAGAAAGAAAATAGTTATATAAATGCAAACCATAATAATGGTCTCGAGCGTCAATTATAAGTTTACAAAAAATGCAATACAGCGGAGCATTTGGTTAGAGAGTAAGTAAGAAAACATAAAGAAGACAAAAATGAAGTAACTTTACAGTAAACTTACAAATATATCAATAATAACATTTTTATAACAAAACGAGAATATATGGCTTTAAACTTTAGTAAAGAGGATTTGTGAGTGTTTAACAGTTTACTTTTTTATAGCGTTATCCTTATTCTCGTTATTCGCCTCATTCCTCATACGGCAGTCTCGTTACCACCTTTTACTCGAGGCCTTTTACTTCTGTCTTGAGTGATGAGTTGCTGTTTATGAGGGGCATTGGCTTGAAGATAGACAGGCAAAGGCTGTTTCTTCTGCACTAGTCTTTTACCAACTTTTCGCCAAGTAGTGAGCGGAGTCTTACTCGACCAAATCCAAAGTCCTGTTTTGATGCCAATAACCAAAGACATAAATATTTTTAACGTAAAAATTTCTACATTTGGTCGATCATTGATGGAACCGAAGCCAACCAAATACCAGGAATCTCTCGATACATATTCGTAGAAATTGGCGCCGAGAACACAAGTCGCCGGCACAGTATAGAACAGTGCAAATATACCGATGCGAACCATTAACACTTCAAGTTTATCAGTCATTTGCGAATGACAACAACTACCACTTTGACTTAGAAGATGAGGATGTGATGCGTGTGACGAAGAAGAATGATGAGAACCATGTCTTACACGACTTGTACCACTTAAACCAAGACATGCCTGACATATGCGATTGCGAGACTTGACTTTAACACAAACACCAGCCATTAGGAACAGCGCACCGATAAATAAATAGATAAATGAGGGGATAATCACAAAATACAATAATGTGGATCCACTTTGATTTCCGACATAACAAGTGCCGGTCAGTTCGTCGGCGTCAACCACTCGCATCACTAGTATTGCAATAGTTTTAAGTGCGGGCAAAATCCAGGCAACGATATGAAAGTATGTCCGCTTCTGTTGTATTGCTTCTGGACTCCAGTGAAGACCGGCTGCGAGAAACCAAGTGATAGCCAGTATTAGCCACCAAACGGCACTCGCCATCCCAAAGAAGTATAACAATACGAAAATTATAGTGCAGTTCACATTATCGAGACCTTCTTGTATAAGAATAGACACGTTATGCTGACTATCGATATGACACGAGACGTCATTACGTCCAGCGAACAAACGATACATATATGCCAATGAATAGACGTTATAATTGGCCGCAAGGAATATAATGGCGCGCTCGGGATAGCGAAATCGGGACGAGTCCAGAAGGAATGTGCTTAACGTGAACAGAGTCGACAGAAAACAAAGTAAAGCCCAAACCCCTATCCAATAGTCTGCAAAACGTTTATTATCACTCGTGAACAGTATGTCAGCCGAACAATTGTGAGCACATCTTTCAGTTCTGTTTATATAATAGTATTGATCGAAGTATTTATATTCGAGACACAGATTAAAGTGATGTTTACGTGTCTCTGAGTTGTGATGGACTGGAGATGTTGACGAAGGATTTCCACCTCTTATCGATGTTTCGCCAGATATTACTTTGGGATGTTTTGGTTTTGGTCTTCTGGGGTTGTGATGACCGCGATTTACGGGTGTCACAGAGTATACGCGTTCGTGTTCTTCAGGTTCGGGTCCTTCCATACACATATGCATGTGGTTGTTCTCTACTGGAAATTTAGAACAGTTGAGAGCCGAAGGCCAGGGAAAGCCGAACTCTTGCAGCACTGGCTGACACCTGAACTTTACATTCTCGCAAAGTGGACGACACGGACCGATACTGACCGGAACCTTATCGGTGCACATCGGGGTATAGACAGCGCACAAGAAGAACCTCAACTGCGAAGAACAGCCGTATTGTATGAGTGGTGTAAAAGTTTGAAGTTGTAGTTCTGCGTCTTGTTGTAGTTCATGTCCGACCATATTCGGCATTCCCGTCACGTTATAGCCGAGTCCGCGACACATTTCTATCCGAATCGGTTCACATGTTCTCAAAGAATCGGTACTTAACTTAACACCTGATATAAACTGAACGGTGAACAGAAGCAACACTTGGGAGAAGACTTCAAACACTGTCCACATATTGTTTGCCATAGTCTTAAACTTTCTCTAATTATTAGAAAATACAATCATTTCTTACTTCTCTTATTATAAGATCATTAAGAGAGTAGACTTTGATTATCGATAAGTTTGAAGAGAGAAAGACAGACAGTGAGAGACAGACCGTCTTTTGTGACTTTGACTCTCGAATAACATTTTGAAAACTTTTGAAAGCCTTTTATAAAACTAAACTCAAGTGAAGCAAGTTTTCGATACACTGTGAGTGCTGTGAGATTTGTATCTAAGAAGGCGAGACCTAACTCTCCAATTGGATACTCAAGTCTGGTCTCTTGCTATTCAATTGAATGCTATGACTGCTATCTATCTTTTTTCAACGCAATCACTGACAGCTATTCTTAAGTTTGTTAAACTTGTTTCGAAGTTTTGAAAGAACCGATAAATTAAAGTGAATTTTTGACACATTTGGTAATTTTATTTCTTATATCTCTTTATTTTATCTGTTTATTTGATTTCTTTTGTAGTAGTTTTGCCGCATTTATGTAGTATTTTATGAAAAACAGCAATATTTTGATAAACATATAGTTTAATGTAACCAAAAGATTAACTTTGACTGACTATCATCCTGTACTGTATACAGTATAGAAAGATTCATTTTATTTGGGTCATAAAAGCTACGAATTTACTATAATATAAAAATCATTGATGAGTTCATGAATGCTGTTTATTATAGTTTTTAGTTACTATATATCCTGTATATGAAATAAGGCATTAATTTATATGTTAATTATTTTACATTTGGCATAATATTTGAAAAAACTTTAGAGACAAACACCCTTCGACTTCATTTGCAATGTCTCCACCAGAATGCCAACTTCTCTATGAGATAATGAAACCAGGGTTAGAAAGTTCGTATCCCAGCATGAGTTAAGGCTCTAATAATCGAAAGATAGCAATAAAGCAGCTTTCTTCGTGATGTATTAGCCTTAAGTCCACCACAATTTTTACTTATAAATCGTTTACTCACACATTTACACCTTAAGGGCATTTTTGAATGAGGTATACAGATCGAGTGGGGGGTCTTGCACTCATTTGAGATTTCATCAAAAATCAAGGGGGGATAATGTCCATAATGTTTACCAAACCTGTACGGATGGGCACATATACCCCGCAAACAACAGTATACTCAAGAATGAAAACTCAATCCATGGCAAAGATGGAATCTTAGATCAAATATGAGTCGGCAGAAGATATTACCATTTTGTGTGTTATGTTGAATAAACTTTCGAGTTTGTAGAGGTTTTTATGGTTTCTATGGAAATGTTTAATGTTTCACTTTATTCTTTATTATAATGCATGCAAACCAAACACTTGTCAGCCAAAATTTTATTGAATAAATATACCTTCAAAGAGAACTGGTTTCTAATTAAATATTGAAATATTTTCAAAGTATTTATTTAAGTCATTCAAATAAATTCAAATAAAGAATTTGAATCAATGAATCGCTATAAAGTTTTAAGCCACATAAGTGCCGGCGCGCACGGACTCATTTTAAAAGGAACCTATGCTAACGCTTTGGATAAATCGACTGATGTTTCAGAAAAGTATTTGTTAGCAATTAAACGGATTTTTATTCGTAACAAAACGATTCCGCTTTCAATTGTCAGAGAAATTAAATGTTTGCAATTTTTGCGATCGCATAATAATGTAAGACTAACTCTTTATAATTTATTGATCATAATAAACACACCTATTGACAATTTAATTGACTTATAATCATGACAATACAGTAATTAAATAACAACTTTTACATCAATTTTAACTTAAATGCAACATTCTTTCGGTTTAAACTATTAGAATACAAAAAACTTATCTTATTTTGTTGATGAGACTTAACTTATAGCCATTCAGAAAATAGGTATCAAATCTCTGCCGATGAAAGTGGTGGTCATATTAGACGATATTAGAAATAAAATTAATATATTATAAGGTTTTTGTTGGGGTTTAGAGAAACACTTTTATTAAATGTTTAAATCACTTTTTTTTAATAAAGAAATGAATTAAATAAGTTTTAATGAATGAATTATAATTATTAAGTATTTAATATGTCTGTGCGTCGATATGTGCTCTCAATGGGCACTATAGGTGACAATATACCTGTTTATAATAGGTGATTACTATTTATGGTATTAATAATTATGATACTAATTCTTAAATACAATGAAATGATTAAGGCTTATGCTATACTGAAAGTAGATCAAGATTTAACTTGAATATTGAACTTATTGTTATTTTTAACTTTTATATTGAACTCTAAATAAGTAATGAACTAATTATTGGCGATGATTATGAACTAAATATCAAAACATTTTTCTTAACCAGAAATATGAAAACTTTTGAAAAAAATAAATTTTTGATATTTTGATTATAAAATTCTTGATAATTGATTATATATTTAGATAATTCTTTTGGAAGATGTGTTTGCTTTTGGTTCGAGTGTAAACTTAGTCTTTCCATTACTTCCTATCAATTTGACGACAATTATATACGAAATGGCTATAAATGACGACCAGTGCGTTATATACATCCGAATGCTTCTCGAAGGCATTCTTCACTGTCATTCCAATGGTATTATTCATAGGTATTAACAATATATTCTATAAGGTCTCCACCGGTGACCAATTTATGTATATTGTAAACTGTGTCACCTCAGCTTTAAATTTAGTAAAGTATAAGACTAGTAATAACAGTAATAACATTCTAACAAAGTTTCAAAGCTTTAATTTATTTAATTTTTATTTTGTAAATAATAGTTTGGAAAGTATTAAAATTATTAAAATTTTATGAACTGAAATATATTTAAACGCAACTTAACTTTCTTGTTAGTGCTGACTCTCATGAACTGATTCCTCCCCCTCTCTGACAGGGACTTAAAACCGGCCAATTTATTAATTGATTGGAATGGAATACTCAAAATCTGTGACTTCGGTCAGGCGAGAGCTTTGTCTACAAATGAAGAACTCATGTCTGAAATGAGAGACAAGTCAAATAAAAACGATGGAAATGGAATGCTTTCACATCAAGTCTGCACGCGATGGTATCGGTCTCCAGAACTACTTTATGGCTCGAATAGTTATGATTTTTCAGTTGATATGTGGTCTATCGGATGTATTATTGGAGAACTGCTACAGAAATGGCCTTTATTTAAAGGGGAGAGTGATATCGAACAACTATGTCTTGTGGTGACAGCACTGGGCACACCACCAGAATTGTGGGTCAAAGAATTGCCAGATTATAATAAAATTCAATTCACAAATGAATCTCGTCACGGAAAGTCACAAAATTTGTGGTTCAAAAAATTCAGCAGAATATGTAAAACAGAAATTGGGGCCGATTTAGTGGCAAAACTATGTCGATATACAGAACGACTTAACTCTGAACAAGCTTTGAAACATCCATATGTTGCCAATTGTCATATTAAAGATCATTTACTAATTAAACCAAATTTTATACAACATTTAGTCGGACCGCCAAAAGCTAGAAAATAGAATCATTTATTATTATTATTATCATAAAAATATTTTACAGTAAAGTCAGATCTCATAACAAGTGATTTATAAAATTTATGTCACAAAAGATTATCAGTTCTTATATTTTTTTTTGTGGAGAAGTAATTGATTTACTCTTTATTCAAAATGAAGTCTTTACAAGAGACAGAGGGAGAGGCCTACAAGTCATAACTGCAACCGTGGTTATGATGCGGTTATGATTCTTTTGAAAAAATAAGTGCATCAAAAATACAATCAAAAAATACAAAACTTATAAATTATGTATTTATAAAATAAAGCCTTTAAAATATGGCATTTTCTTCCACATAAACATTATGTATTTATTGAGTAATTGAAGATCTTTGGAAACAATTCTATTAATTGTTGGAATTTTATAATTTAAAAAATAAAATCAGTTCAATAAAAGACAGACCAAATTAATTGTTCTATTAAATCATAATATAATTACATTCGTAAAAATGATAGTATTTTCTTTTATATATTAGTTCTATGGTGAACTTGGACTATAAAAGTCAATGTGATCTCCAGAGCGAAATTTATTTTCTTCTAAAATCTCTATTAGTTTAGCGACAGTTGTTTCAGGCTTTAAGGCTTCAATTCTTTGGAACTCTTCTCTGAGGTATCCGTCATTTCTCAAAATGGAGACCATATCAGTCTCGAGAGGTCCGGGAGAGTAATTCAAGACCTGTACTGACTCGTTCTCGTGCGCCACAGAACGGAAGAACGCATCCCGACCTGCCTTACCTGCAATCAAACCAATTAAAAATGCATTCATCTCTCTATTTATAGAGTTATCTCATATTTAATCGATTATTTCACAGAAATCCTAATTAACCAAAAATTAAATAAACTTTGAATATGTGTTCAATTTTTCTCAATATTTAACTCAAGAGTTCATGAATTTGATTAAATGATAATAAAAAACATAAAATAAAATAAAATAAAATAAAATGATGACAAATACCGATGCAATACATTGAAAGCCCTTTAAAGGGAGTCAAAGCCGCTAATGATGTGATGTTTATAATAGTTTTGTATCTAATATCAGAAAACAATTTGAGAAAAATTCCTGTCATTTGCATAACAGAAAAGAGATTGAGTTCAAAGTATGAACAAATCGGTTGAATTGAATTGATGTCCAACTGATTGGTCAGCAGATTTATATCTCCCAAAGAGCCCGCGTTGTGGACAATAATGATCTGATCGTAAATGCGATTGTCGGCAATGGTCTCACACGTCCTCTCGAATGAGGCCAGAGTGATATTGTCGTCGAGTGAGCCGCAGATCACGTCTACGATTTTGATGTGACAGTCAATCGATGAGATCTCATGACACAACTGCTGAAGTGCTGACATATCTCTTGATATCACCACAAATGAGAGACTGTATTGATCGCAATGTGGACCACATTTATGGCATTCATTGAAATGTTTGGCAAAACTGATCGCTATTTGTCTTCCGAGTCCACGACTGGCGCCGGTTATCATTAAACATATGTGTTTTCCGCGCCATATATTTGACGAACGCATCGCTTCTTATAATAATATGTTTTAATTGTAATTTATTTTTATTAATTATTAGCAAATATGTTATGAAACAGTATAAACAGTTGTATAAACAAAACACAACTAAACACTGATGTCAATGAAAACTTTGTGTAAAAACCAGTACTTGTATTATGTGATTTGTTATTAAAGAGCGCTTTATTTGAACCAAAGCTTCACTTTTTTAGAACTTTCTTTAAAAAAGTCTAAAAATATGTTTTAGTCTTAAAATATAATAATTTACTTCAAAACAGAATCGATTTAAATAAAATTTTTTAATTTCTTAAGTATTTGTCAACTATTAGTGGCATAAACTTTATGTATTA
>JAUJYT010000062.1:0-35557 GCA_033996565.1 Nanhermannia nana
TTATTATATATTCAATATATTGTATGTCGAGTCTGAGTTGAGTTTCATTTGATTGTGTTTCCCATTTTCTAACGTCAGGAGCTCTTTATTAAAGGTTTATAAATGTTGAATAAATTCGTTGAAGCGCTGAAAAAATCCAATTAATTTCAAACAAAAAAATATAATTTCAGAAAACCACGGATTTACGGCTCGCATGTATTATACAATAAGTCGTATTGGTATTGGATTTGCATTGGATTTTAATCATTGAATTGTGTGAAAAAGCTTTGGTTATTCTGAAAGTCAAACAATTTAAAATTCAATTTACTGACAAAATAATGACTGACGACGAATATTACGATTTCACAGATTCACAAGAAATAAGTCAATACAAGTAAAACCTGAACTCAAGAAAATAATTACATTTATGATAAACTATCACAAGAATGAATAGAAAATATTTCAATTTCTAATTGAAGTATGATTTGAACCGTTCATTAAAATGTTATAAACTTTAATGAAAGTTGTTTTAAAAAATATTATTATAACTGGAATGAATTAATAATCAGTATTGAATGTTTGCTCTACTAAGTCATCGTGACTGCTGTGTTACATATCTTGCGGTAAAGATTTTCATATACCCTCAGGAATTGACTTTCAATCATACCGTAAACTTTCCGAATTTATAGTATGAATGATTGACGACTGGAATACTTCACACTTCAGCTCCAAATTTAAGATTCAGATGTTTAACACCATTTACAAAGTATTTTTAGAAAACAAAGCAGTTTAGGATTAAGTCAAAAATAATTTTTTTAAGAAACAGACTATTATGCTGTAGTTGAGCATTAAAATGTTTTAACTGTATTAAATTAAAAGGTGTATCTCTACTGTTAACACATGGGTTAATGTTTTGTTTTGTGACCCATTAGATGAATTTCAATGTAAATTTAGATAATAAGTGGACCCTTTCATAGAAGCTAATGTTAATTTTTTACTTCATGGCCCCCAAGGGGGACACTTGCCCACAGTTTTAAAAGCGCTGGTATAACGCATTATATGAATGTTGAAAAATCCCACGCATTCAAACTCAACATAAGATATATCTCTGACTAATCGATTAGGATTTTATTCCATATCCAGAAAACTTAAAAAAGTTAGAAAACAGCGCATGTGTTTGCTTTCTCATTAAAGTGTTACAAAAAATGATAAAATGCTTTGAAAATAATTATTATGTTTAAACTCAAGCACTGAAAAATTGTGTGTTTCTGTAAAACAATGAATTCAATTAGTCTGTGAATTGAGTCTTCAATTTTCGCCTAATGTTTTAATATTTCTCAATTTAAATTATATAATATAATGTCTATTATTTTGACAGCTCTTTCCTGTAATTCAATAGAGAGCAAGTGTTGCGAAGCAGTTGGAAAACAAATGCTGTTCAGTATGTTATCCCTTAAATGATACTGTCTTACAATACTCAGCATTACTTGGCTTATAGTTAATAAATGTAATATATTTGAAACACACTGTGTATTCAAGTTGTATTCAAGTAATGCAGAGTAGAGTACAGTAATTCTCATACGAAATATCAATTGAAAGGATTACAGAGAAGTCTGTTTCACACTCGAAACGCAATCTTCAACTGCATTATACAGAGGAAGACAAATAAGAGTCAGTCTTTTCAATTGAAAATGTTAGTGACAGTGTTTCAAGAATAGGGTAATTCAAATATTCTGGAAATATTGATCTTATGGTTATTTACGTATATACTGTACAAACATGTTTTTATAAGCATTTTTAAGGTCAATCTTTAAATTATTATTTTATAGAATTAAAGGCAAATTCATTTTTATAAAGCTATAGAAGTTTAGCTATTCTTTGAATTCAATCCACTTTTCCTAGTAATTCGGGTTTTTATGGTAGTCTAAAATGAATTTCAAAGATATGTTTATAAATTTGAAATTTACTGCAATAAAATTGATATAAGGACTGATATAATATACAAATAAAGGGTAATATAAGCTGTAATCTTAATAAGAATTCATCTAAAACTTAAAGTCGGATATAATTAATTGACTCCATTATTAGTTAGATATAGACCTATGAATAAACAGTAGAGTACTTATAATTAAATAAAGTTAATTTAATGCTTAGAATGAACGTGAAGTGAAATTTTAAATTAAATTATGATAAAGTAATTCAGTTTTCCAATAGAAAAGCCCTTAAACGAAATGCTAGATATATAAAACTGAACTTTAATTACAATATATTCTATTTTAAGGCTTGTTTCAGATGATAAGTTATTATACCGTACAAATATTAATTGATCACCAAATTATTTAACTATTGCCCATATTTTAAGCAAAAAATACTTTTTTCTTAAGAAAAAATGATTTTGTTTATATTAAATACTAAATTAATAGAACATTTGATATTAATTAGCAAATAAATTGGTTTTGGAGAAAACAAAGTTTTAGTTTTTTTGTAATTAATAAATTAATATACATTTTTATTATTCAAACCATAAATCTATCAATAATGCTGTTCTTTCGGATAAATTACTTTAATTATCTATCAAACAAATAATTGAAATTAATAATTAATATTTTTGAATTGTTTTCTTTATGCAAACCATTAACAAAACTCAACTTTTACTGATTGCCTAACAATTTAGAATAAATTCTTAAAATTATAAAACTTGTGGAAACTTTAGAGACTTTATAAATAACATAAATATAAGTCAGTTTAGAAGAAATAACAGGACTTTCATCAAATACTACTAAACTTGCAATATATTTCCGCAATAGAGAAAAAGCAATTCGTTATCGGAAAAGGAATAGGAATTCATATATCCTACAGAACTCACATTTATTTATAATACTCAAGATTTTGAATTTTTTCTTAAACTTTGCACTACAGTACAGTACAAGTATAATATGAAAGTCATGTTTATGTTATCAATTAATTAATTAAAATATGTGTCCAAAGAATTTCAATTAAAACCCAAGAATTTAGGACAAACTCCTCAAACATTAAAAGTTAGAGAACTATTTGAGATCTCTTCTAAAATACTATAATAATTGAAACTGAATTACTAGAAAGTTATGCAACTTATTGAATAACTGTATTATTAAAGCAGCTTATAATTGGCCTAAACGTTAAGAGAAGAGAATGAGAATAATATAAAAGAGTATAAGATATAGCTATTGGCAAATCTGTAAATGGAATGGATTTAGGGAAATAACTGTATATTAAGTTAAGACTTCAAAAATTCAGTTTCTAATACTTTAAAGTGAGAAATGGAGCCAATGACAGCTGGTGTACAGCAGTGTACAGCAGTGTACAGCACAACAATATGCTATGAAATGGTTAGAAAAATGCTTACGTATAACATTTGGCATCTCTACTGTCAGTTATTCGGTATTATTCCGCACAAAAGTGCAGTATTGTGTGTATGGCATCGCTTCTTATAGTTAAACAAAAGGTGAATGAACTGATATCAATAATGATAAGAGCAATAAATGGTAATATTAGACAATTTATCGTTAAAAATGAACTTCTATTTCGTTTCACAAAGAAGTGGCTCTCAATATGTACAGTACAGCACATAAAGTAGTTTTGTATGAATGCGTTACCTTATGTTACGTTACCTTATGTTAAGTTTACTAAACTCTCGCTTATTTGATCCAAAAGGATTCCAAATACAGACTACAGTATAAATCCTATGATAATAAGTTTCAAAATTTATTTTTGATATTCTTATTGTATTTGAATTAATTCAATTTAATCTATAAGAGCAAAATCAATGGCGCCACTAATCTATTACCTTTGGTGACTGAGTGTGTCACCACTTTCAAATACGCACTATATAGCACTCTATATAGCACTCACACTAAATAGCAGCGCTTTTGTTTATTGACTGTATTCAATTTAATTTAAACATAATTTTTGAATTTTAATAAAATAATAATTCTACGGAATATGAACAGAAGTTTTATGTTCGACACAAAGTGCCGGGTGCTTCTAGTCAGTATGAAAACAGTAAATACAGTAATAATAATGAAAAATAACTTTATTCTTATTAAAATATAATACTATTAAGTCAAGGAATAAGTTCTTTTCTGAAAGTTTAACAAAATTTTCAATTTGAAAGGACTGATAGAATTTTTCTTAGGCTTAAGATAGCCTTAAATGAACGATTTATGTAAACCTAATATCAGTTTTGGTGCTATATCAGTAAATTGTAGATTTTGAGTTTACGGTCGATCATATTTTATATACAGTATATATATCATGAATTTCATTTCACATAAGATTAAAATAAAAAC
Organism: Nanhermannia nana; assembly: GCA_033996565.1. Classification (NCBI taxonomy): domain Eukaryota; kingdom Metazoa; phylum Arthropoda; class Arachnida; order Sarcoptiformes; family Nanhermanniidae; genus Nanhermannia; species Nanhermannia nana. The sequence continues at coordinate 4,308 of JAUJYT010000062.1, forward strand.
TGCAAAGTTTATGGAAAATTTTCAATTTCTATTTTGGGTTGATTTTGATTCACTTGAGTTTACATCTAATTATTTGAGTTAAAATGTTTGCTAAAATATGCAGTTGTGTCAAAATTCAATATACGCTTACAATTAAGTAAAGCGCTCACTAACTATCTCTATCACTGAGTTGTTAAATATATGTAAAATTTATTCAAATTCACCGAATCTCTGCCTCTAAAATATTATTAATATTTAATAAATAAAATGCTCTATTTTTGACGCCAAGAACTTATCTTTCATTACTTAAATCACTTTTGATTGCTTAATATGTCTGAAAGAGTTTGTGTGAAATGTGAAATGAAATATCAATAAATAGAAAACATGACTTGAATTCTAAATGATTATTATGATTATGAAAATTTATTGCATTGGAATGCTTTTGTATATCAATTTATTCAAAAATAATTCTTGTTTATAAGTCGAAATATAATACTTCTTGACATTAGCACTCATGACACTCATGATAGCTATTTATGAGTGCAAACAAATTTCAACATTGCTCTATAAATCACAAAATGCTATCTTTTATATTGATTTTATTGCATTAATAAATTAAATAAATTAAATCAAATTATATTAAATATCAATTATTTGTTTAAATATAATTATTTTGATTGTTTTTGATTATTTAAAGTAAAGTAATGAGAGGTTAAGATCGAAACCTCAGGTCTAATACTGTATTAATAATATTGAATAGTATTTACGGTACAAAAGCAAAATAATTCGTATCAGTATTTATAAAAGTAGTACAAAGTTGAATAGAGTATTGATTTTTTATAAGCTATACGACATTTAGTCTAATATTTCTAGAACTGAGTGATGAGAATAATGGTTACAAAGAATAGAAAAATTTCTTAAGTGTATATTTGAAGTAAGAAATGAAGCGTTGAAATGATAGAGAAAAGTCAAATGTTTTACTGAGAAGTAAACTGACAATAATATGGAGCAAAATAATAAGCGCATATTGAAAGTTGGCCACCATTTCGAATAGGGTTCAGTTGCTTACAGAATCATAGCATCATTCGCTTCAATGAACACATTCGACAAAGCAATGAATCTTCTCCTCCTCTCTAACTTTAATTCAATACTAAGATCGAACAAATGGGATGAGATGGGAATGGCGTTCACTATTACAGTATGAGTAACGATCAAAACAGTGCTCAGGTTTAAACTTTATCTTTGGATAAGTTTTAGAGTCTTTGAGTCTTAAGGTATTGGGGTTTGAGCTACTGGTGTCATAAGCAATATTGCTTCTAAATGTTCCCTAATTTATAGATAAATACTGTACTTGTATTAGAATTATATCTTATAATTCTATTCTATATATTTTGTTTTTAATGCAACACTGATTTGGTTCTAATTTTAAAAACTTGTGAATCACATTAATGCTAAACAGAACTCACAGAACTTATAATTTTTGTGCTAACCTCAAGTGCTTATTGGAATGAATGCCTGGTTCTCTAATATTACAGAATACTGGATCGTATTCATTAGCATATAATATAATATTAAGCCATCATTTAGATTGTATTATTGCTCAAGAGCCTTAAGAGTAGAACGAATAGTATTATTGTCTATAATAGTGATGTAACTTTTTAGAAAATTTATTTCCATTCCAATTCCATGAAATTTCAAGACTTCACTTCCATATGAGTAATATTTTCGATTAAATATAGGTCAAAATATTAAAACAACAAAATATCCCTTAAAGTTACCTAAAGGTTACTTAAAAGTCGTCTAAAAGTGTAAGCCTTTCTAAATAAGTAAAAATATCTGAAAAATGTCAAAAATATAAAAAAGTCAAGTGGAACCATTGATCTAAACCTAAATTCTCGAACCAATTAAATTTTCAGATTTCTCTTCCATTCCATTCCACGCCTATTTTTCAAATTCCACTTCCATTCCATGGAAGTGAAAGCAAAAGTTACATCACTAGTCTAAAACGAATTTCACAATATCGAAAGTCGAAAAATCTCATTGAGAAACATATTTATTATTCTATTAATTTTCTCGAATCGTTCGGAACACTTAAAAATTGGTAAAATTTAGTTTAATAGTGTTGAACATAAATACATTAGAAATAAAGAATAGAAGAGACCATAACAGGAATAAGCATAATATGCAAACATTTTTGAAATATTTTTGACACCAATAAAACTGCCAGCTGTGAGACTTAAGTTATACGTTGAGCTATACGTTGAGTTTCAGTTTTGTGGCCCTCTTGACAACTAAGAGAAACGAAATCCAATGAAGCAAAAATGTTTTGTAGGCTTATCATCACCTGACCAGTAATTCATGGGAACACACTTCAAGTCCGTCACAATCTATTTTAGGTTTTATGAACTTTATGTGAACCGTGAGGACGGTATAGCTCTTTGTTGAAAGTAAAGTTTGAGTGTATCTAAAATTCAAACATTTTCTTCGTGTAAAAAAGCAATCATTCTATAGACGCTATGCTATGCTATGCTATGATTCTTAAAAATAAACGCATAGTTTTAATACTTAACATAAGACGAAAAATTGTTATTTATATTGCGTTTTGCTTTTAAGAAATATTACATTATTCATAATCAGCCAACAAATGCATAGCAGTTACACTACATAAACCTTGAGTATGATAAATATTTAAATTCTTTTATGAATCTAAGCCTTAAGCGCTTTTATGCCAAGCAATTAATATGAGGAGAGAGATTGTCAGTGTAGTCGACTTTAAGAGAAAAAATAAGTTCAGCTTTGAATTAATTCTACACAAAAAGCTTGTATTTATTTTTTAAAATGTAAACAATACTCCACAAATACAAGCACAGGATCTAAGTATTTAAAAAAATTATTTGCAGACATTATACGCTTGGTTTGGGCGATGTCTCAAAACAGAGTACTAACGAATGTAAGTAAAATAATATAAGGCATCCATAATATAAAACATCCAATAAATAAATAGATTTATTTGAGACATGCATTTGAGTGGAAAACACGTTCGTTCTGTGGAAGTCGTCATAAAATGTGTTGCAAATAACTGTAATAAACAAATCTATTTGTGTAGCGTTTTTTTATTTTCTTAGTAAAATATCTGTTTAAATTCACTTTAGGGAGGGGTCCACCAAAAGTATAACTTATGGAAAAGAACTAACGAACTCATAAACTTATTTTAGCAATTCATTAGTTTTATTGCTTTATGTAAATACTTTGCATTACTTTAAACGACTTATTATAAGGCAAATCAACCACTATTTGACCAAGTCATTAATCTAATGCCAATACTGTACTTGTTTTATCAAATTATATTATAATGCATTTCCTTCTACTGTACAGGTAAAGAATTACATTACATTTGTAAATAGCAAGGATCTTTGTATATACTGTAGTGTACTGTACACTATGCTGATCGATATCTATTCTAATAGAGGGCTAAATATAATCCATAATATAAATCAATTAAAACAATGCAACTCTACAGTCAATCGATTTATCAGTAATTATAGAAAATCTAACTTTTATTAAAAATTAAAGCAATTTAGATGAAAATATTTAAAAAATATATTTATTGTTATTGAATCCATCAGAATAAAGGATTTATTTTCAAATATTTTTGAAGACTAGAATTATTTTCTAACCAAAATAGCATTCAATATATTGGTAGCATTTAAAAGGGTATTAAAGGTAGGATTAATAGAAACTTTTTTACATTTTATCAAAGTTAAGTCATTCCCTGGTTGTGTTGTTCAAGTTTTAGCAAATTATTATAAAGATATGATTACCCCTAACAAGAAATTTAAAAAATGATTAAAACCTTTCTGAAACAATAAATTTAAAAAATAATTAAATTTTTAACAGTTTGAGAAATTCTTTTCACACAAATGATCTATTTATAGAATGTGTAGACATAGAAGACTAATAAAACTAATAAAAATGTTGTCAATTTGTATTCTGAGAAAATGCAGTGACACACAAATTCAAATGATTGTTTGAATTGCTTTAGAAATCAATCGATAAGGTTTATAAAAGGCATGTGAGAGCAGAGTATTAATTGAGAGTTGACTGCTTTTCAGTACGCTATTCACACGAAAATTGCCAACAAATACAGTACATGACTGTTGAGCATAATGACAATGTGCGGTTCTATTAATTTCTTCAAAAACAAATGAAGACTTTAAGCAATGCACTAATGGCTTCCTGATTTGCATGGGTTTTAAACATACATTTTTGAAAATGTGTCAAATCTAATAAAAGTCTTTCTAATTAAAAATTAAAAGTAATCACTGAAATGATGAGCATTAATAACATAAATATATTAACACTAATGCAGCGGATAATTTCAAACTTAATTATAAGATAATATTATGTTAAAAGTTATAAAAACAGAAAAATATTCATTGGTTATGAAATGTTATTAAAAAGCAGAGTTTAAGTTAAAATATTTGAGTTAGCAATAGATTTTGTAAATTAACTTTGGGATAAGTTTGATCCTAGAGAGGGACACAACTAAGAAACATAGCATACAAAACATAGCATAGCATAGCATGTCTGAAAACATAGCATACTTATGCTTTATGGATGTGTAAAAATTTAGACATAATGAGAAAACCTTCAAATATTACATTATATTTTATTACACTGTATGTCACTTTAAAATTTTAATATTTGAAAATGCTTTTAAATGTTAACTATATGCTAATTAATGCTTGAATCAATAAATTTATAACAGTTATAAAACAAATGATAATATATTCTGCAAATTTAGAATAAAATTCTACAAAAGGTTATATAAAATGTATTAACACTAAAGAGAGCAATGAGTTATTTGAACACAAGAATTCAGTAGAGATACATACAAACAAGCGATGCATCTATTATTCACGACATGAGGCAAATTATTGAAAGTTATTCTGGCTTCTAAGTGCTCGTCTAAACAAACTAATAACATATCCACCAAATAATTGCATTTTGGTCTTACTTAATAGTGAATGAGAACCAGTGCCGTAGCCAGCATTTTGATAAGGTCAAGTATTTCAATTTTAGAAGTGTACCGGTAGTTTTATAAGCTCTACCCTGAGAGTATGTGACATCCATTTTGAATACATTAGAGCCAGAAATATAGACGTTATTGAGCAAAAATTTAAATTTTCATTGTGTAAGTTAAGAACAGACAGAATTTCTTAAAATTCTATGATACCGGTGACTACGGCGCCGATAGGATCAAATATAAATACAAATGGATAGATCCATGTAAGCATAAAATAGTCTCATCTAACTCAGGAGTTAGTCGAATGCAAACAGTGGCTGATCAATGCAAACAATTTGTTATTAAAAAACAGGTACATTAATAATGAAACTCACATTTGTCAGCTTAAATTACTATAAGCTCAACACTTATACTCAATCTTCAGCGCACTATTCTATGTATTAAAATACCAAAATGAATCCTCTAAGCTTTGTGACACTTTTCCTGCTATTTGATTATAACTAAAGTCTAACTTTGTGTGCAGAGTCAGTAACTTTGAATGAAAATATGTTTTCTTCAATAAATTCATAATCTATAAAATAAACACAAAGCGAATTACACAAAAGTTGGCGAATAGTTTATTTAATTCTTAGATAACGATTAACATTTCAAATTTCATTATTTATGATGCTCTGCAGCTCTGTCTACTAAGCCATAGAAATATTACAATAATGGAATCATTTTCGTATCAAAATCAAATCATTCATCATATTTTTGAACTCTTTAGAGACTTTAGATCTTACTTTACTTGTTAGAGTTAATTGTGGTTCACATTAAGTTAATTGTTCGCTATTTTAATGGGTATATCGCACGAAATTTAATAATCATGTCTTTTATTGATTATTAGAGAAACAAGAATTCATTTATGTTATACATATGAAATGAAATACAAAACCATATTTCAATTATTAACTAAGAGCACAACTCTTAGACAAGACTACAAGTTTTCAAGATTGAGACTAATTTATAAGACTGGGTAACAGAAAACTGGCTCACTTTCATACCCCTGGCTTTGTCACTATTCACTTCATCAAAAAGCATTCAAATCAAAACAATTAAATAGTAGAATATTATATATTTAATAGTTTTTGCAAAGTTTGTATTTTATTACATATTAAATATTTATTAAATTTAAAATAAATAAATTTGATTAAAAGAACTTCTGTAACGCTTATGTGTTATTAAACAGACTTCAAATAAATAATCGTGTTTTATAAGTGAAAAACGAGTGTTTTTTCATCAATTCGGAAATCTTATATGGATTTTAAGATAAGAAACTCACTTAAAATTCTCAACAACTCCAACACATTTATTAACCCAATATTTTTATACATTAAGTTCCATAGAACTCAAAATTTAAGTTTGTGACTGATTTGTAGCTTATATTCTCATTTTCTCGGAATTGAAAAAAACAAATTCTTGCTTATCGAAGGTCTCGTTTCGCTTCATTCATATCTTAATCATAAATAATGTTCTTTAGAAGGAAAAGATTAAATACAAGTCCTATAATGGAGAATAATTTAAAAGATCATAAATTTAAAATACTTTATAACTTAACCTGAAATACTAGTTAATGCATTTAATTCACACTAAAATATAAAAAGTCTCATAATTTGAAACTAGAAGGTATTGCAGTTTTATTCATCGCCCACAAACACTGTATATCTAAAGCTTATTTTATGACATCAAATGTCTTCACATAAAACATCTTCATATCAATTATGTAAACTTTGAGATAACAACAGATAAAAGCATTGCTTAGAGTTTGTTTGAAATGAGCTTCTTTAACAATAATTATACTAATTTAATGAAATAAATCAAATAACAAGTCTAATATATTACAGTTATTACAGTCAGGTATATAAGCTTAAAGTTTCAATTTTACATTTAATGAAGACTGTGTACTGCTGCAGAAGCAGAGCAAATGGCTCTAAACATTTAAGGCGTTTATAGCACAACAAATTTTATGTGTTTTACATTAATTACTTCAAACATATAAATGGCAATTAAAAAAACTATTATAGTTTTTTATATAACAATAATTTCTATGTGTAAGTCAAAGCTAATGCATTCATAGAATGGTCTGATTGTACTTAAGAGTTAGCAGATGCGCTCTTCTCTTGCTCCAGGTGTACTACTTTAACGAGATGTGCCTTTTTTGTTCTTATACAAAAACGCCTTACGGCCAAAAGTGACGTTTGTGGAGCATTACGGCTACAATTATTATTATAATTGTGCACTATTTCTACCTCAAGTTTTCACATGAAAAAGGCTGCAAATAGAAGCGAAAAGTTCGCTAAATTTTAAAGACTCGAGAAGTTGAGGGCAAAAGGCAGGTGTGTCTATGTCTCAAGTTCTTTCAATCATTTGGCTGATAAACTATTCATTAAATTCTAGATTTGATTAACTAAGAAAGTTGTCTCTGTTTAATAGCCGTTTCACTCATAAATCAAACTCGAGAGTATAATACTGTTTAAGAACAGAGACTGCATGAAAAATGAAAGCGAATTAAACAAATACAATATTATTCAATTGAAAGAATGGAAACGCGTTTGTTATGAACTCGAGGCAATGGAAACATTATATTTTAACTGATAAAATGAACAGACGGTTAGCGTGTTTTGAGTCTAAATATTGTATTAATGCATTCACAGACACACCTATACAGTAAAATTATGGTAGACTTTTGAAGTCATACATATAATGATAGCTTATCGGGTAATTAGAATGGTTTCCGGATTATTAATGCTTTTCAATGTTAAGTCTTCTAAAAAGCTAAAAACTCTAAAATACATAATTTTGTATAACATTACAGTTATTACTTCTATTACCGGTAGTATTTTTAAAATGAATATTGAATTTTATGAATATTTCAGAAAATTAACATATAAGTCAGGCAACAAATTACATTGTTTAGTGGTCTGACTCATTATTAACACTAAATTTCTGAAAATATGTTGGAATCACATCATATTTAAAAACTAAATTTTTAAATAGTTTTTTAAAAAATAAGATTTATTCAAGGGATGCATAAGGACTTTGTGGGGTTCCTTTTTGATTAAATCTCGATTTTCGATGGGATGTCAAAAACTCATGGGTTTTATGAGATAATTTGTGAATACGTTTTTGAGCAAAATTTTTTTAATAAAAATGTCAAAAAAAATCCAAAAGTATAGTCAAATGATACGGATTTCCATAAAAAACCAGTAAATTCTAATTCCATTTAATATAAATATTAAATAATATATTACTTTGATTGACAATAATTCTAAATTATATATTTATTTATTGAATTATAGAGTATCTCATATTTTTTTCGATAAGGAAGAAAAAGTTAAAATGAATATTTTGAGTTCTCTATTTTCGATTAATCCTGTCCTCACATTTCTGTGTTGTATCTATGGTTCAATAATACGTGAATTTATTCTAACCTTAATTCTAGGCTTTTGAATACAGTAGTATAAATCAGAGATGCTCAAGGTATTAAGCTCCAGGGAGGGGGTAGTATTTTTAAAAAATATTTACATTAGTCCCCCCTTTTAAATTTTCAATATTTTTTGAAAATTTTACCTTGGGTTCCCCTTCCATGGTAAAAATCCAAAAATCCATGGAGGGGGGTCTACAAATAAAAGGGGGGATCAAGGTAAAATTTCGGACTTTGGGGGGTTACATCCTACCCATACCCACCCTTTGGGTATCTCTAGTATAAATTGCTTTTTTTTGCTTTATGACCACCCTTTGCTTTGATAGCACTGATCTCGCTCTTAGTTTATATGAATTAAATATATTAAATATTATTATTATATTCATAGCGGCAGTATCACAATGAACAGTGATTTAAATTTTTAAACTACACATCAGGCTTAAGAGTTTATTCTTTTAAAAAAATCCTTTTAAACGACGAAAAAACTAAATAAATTTAAAGTTTCAGCGCAAACATTAAGATTGAAAGTAACAAATTTTAAATTATAATATTGAATACTAGTATAAAGAGTCTTATAAATGAGATCTCTGTAAAATTAAAAGACAGAATATATATATATTGATCGAATCTCTATCGATCCGATTTGGATGTCTTTTTCAAAAACATCAGACACTAAAAGTATTGGAGTAAAACCTTTGTTCGTAAAAAAAGAAAATAAAACTTATTTTAAATGAGAAAATGACGGATTTTCTTCCACATTATTGATTGTACTCATAAACTGCTCATAAGCTGAAAGAATTATTAGATTTAAAGTAAAAAACCTTTAGTTTTCCGCTTGGATTCTCAGAAAAAAGCATACATAAAAATTTGATGAACTTTCAAATAAATTTTGTAATTCAGTTGAATATCTGAAATATTAGGTTCTGTTTTTAAATGTCACTCAATCTATTATTGAGTTACTATAACTTATAATAAAGTTATTTGATTTGACAAAATAAATCTTACGCCAAAAACATTGAAATAATCCATATAATGATTATGTTCTCAATTAAGTACCATTTTTTGAATAAATTCTGCATTTAGATCAAAATCGATGCACTCAATAACAATTTAAGCCCCGATTGTTTTTGTGCTTATCGATTAGTAATTTACATAAAATATTAATAAGACTTATGTCTAAATTTATAAATATAACTCAAATTGGATTAAAGATTCTGATATTTTCCAATAGATTTAAGTCAATCAATTGAACAATCAGTATATGAGTTATGTTTTGTCAAAATAGATTATTTTGAACTAAAAAATTATTAGTTTCTCTTTGAGTCAAAAATTTGACAAACATTACTTTGAAATGTTTTCAAATTCAGATCATTACGAAGAAAATAAATTGTGATCCGATTCGATTCATTATTCAAATGTCTTTTGAATTCAGTCACAAATATTACAGTATTAAAAAAAAGAATGCATTTTATGCTATACTATGGATACAAATATATTAAAGCATATTTTTATTGAAGTAAAGCTACAGAAACAGCCAAATGAATGTTACAATTGAATAGAAAGCTTAGTATAATGGCATTACGTGATTCTCAAATAATGTTGAATTTATTCATTCATACTGTAGATACTGGTAGTATAAGTATTATCTATTAAAAAATAAATGCTATATTACTGTAATATATGCTGAATCTAAGAATGAATATCAGGTTTGAAATATTTTGAGCAACGCCTGTATTAATAAAAGTCGAGTGCAAACGTCAAACAGACATCGTCTAAATTATATTTCCTTATGTTCAAGTAATACTAGTATATGATTGAAGAATAATAGACACAAAGAACAAGTTTTCATAATGAAACCAACTTATATAATGTACTAATATATGCAATGTTCAGAAAATAATATTTGATCTCATTTTATAAATATTATTACTTTCCTTTCATGAGTCCGCCAAAGAGACTCACAACAAACTAAGTTAGGCATAAAAGAAATGACTGAGTTAGTGATCCCCAGATGTCCGAAAAGTGGCAAAAGAACAAAAATGATCAATAAATAACAATCGATAGCAAAAGCAAAGCAATCCCTGTTCACCGAAGACTATCGGTTTCATTTTGTATTTGCTGTATCAGTACCTAAATTTTTCATTAGAACTTAGAATTTTATTGGCATAATATGATGCTGAAAGACAAGCATTGGATGCGAGTTTGACACAAACGACACAAACTATGTCAGATGTTGGAGAAGTGAAGCAATTAGAGTTCACTAGACTGGAAAACAATATCGTAGAATCGGTGTGAAAGATGAACGTACAGAATATACAGAATACCAGAATCTATTTTCATTGAAAACACACCAATACTCAAAATACAATTATACAGAATAGTACTCAATGTGAATAAATTGATAATTTATTCTGTAATTAGTTCTAGTTTTTAAGTGGTAGCAAATTCTGTAAATCATGATTAAAGAATTGATAGAATATCGATTGGAAATAAATTAAAGTAAAGCGCAAGTCCTTAAAAATAGACAATTTAAAAGCAGATTCTTTAGTGTATATTCTTTAGTGCAAACTCTCCTGTGTATAGAATCGGCGGCAGTTTTGATGCGGAACCAACTTCAGTAAAATAAGAGATATTGATGATTGTTAGGAGTGCATGAATGAAAGCATTGAATGCAAATCTATTCTGATAGCGATTTCGAAAAAGATTAAGAAGTTATTCAATAGGTTCCAAATATTTATTAAAATTGAACTGAAGCAAAGAATTGTAATGTTTAGAATAATGTCAGACTTTTGATTAACTACGAGCATAAGCTATCACAGTTAGTTGAGTTTAAATGCAGTAAAGCGTTTTCAATGATACTTCTATGGCAACACTACAATCAACAAGAATTACTTATTCCGGAGCATACCTTCATATAGAACTCAGTTGATAGAGTTGATAGAATTTAGAGCAAATTGTAATTTTCATTTACAGACTTAGCGATAGAGTTCATTTCTGGATGAATTTGACGCAAAGACAACACCTTAAAAGGATTTTCTTTTCTAAATCTTTGAATTGTGGAAATACTAACAAAGTTGTCTTTTTTTCATCATTACTGCTACTTAATTATGTTCAACATAATGAAAATTACTTGTAATAAAGAAACTCATTTTGGAGTAGACGTTAGATTAATACTAATATAAGATATAATACAGGGATTGTAGATTTCATGTACCGGTAATATTGCAACACTAGAAGTCATGTTACTTTTTATGGATTGTGACCAACTTTATAGAATAGACTCATTTTTCTGTGTTTTTTAGGAACACATGTGATGCAAACTGACATTTATAATGTGATTTTATTTGATACTTAAAAAAGTCGACTGACATACTCGTTAGATGAAAAAGTTATGTTATTCACTAAATAGTGACTCAAAAACTAATACTAATTATGTAATATAACAAATAGAAGTTTATTTAAACATATAAAGCAAAATTGAAAATAATTCTATAGAAGTTCTATTATCTCGAGAATTACTGTATATAATGTGTCCTAAAATTTAAAACAAAAGGTTTACGTTTAATGTGGTTTTCACACCCGATTCATATAAAGAGATTTTAAGCTCAGCCCTCATCATAACATCTTATAAAACCCAAAGCAATATATCTAACATAAAATGGTATTAAATTGTAAGATGAAATGGGGTCCGGTGTGCTTGGATTGAGGATCACAATAATATCTTAAAGAAAAATATTAGTTCGATATTCCGCTGCACTACTTTTGGTAGACATTACATTACCAACAAATTAGATAACTCACAAGCTCTGAATCATCTTTTCTTTTCAAAATAAAGAATAAGGTCTATTACCCGATATAAATCATACTCTAATTTCGAAGTTAAAGTTTTATATCTCAACTCACAAATCATTAAAATCCTGATTATTAGCAAACTTTAACAATACACAAACTTAAAGTTGAAAAATAAGTCGAATTTAATGAATCAAAATGAAATTTTTGATCAAATGAGATTTTTTTGTATAATAAACATCTATTTATATGTTTGATGTCACGTAAGTGCCAGAAATCTAAGTCTCTGTCTCTTAGCTACAAAGTGGTTTACCTTATTGTGCATAGAAATGAGTGCTGATGATCACTTTTTGATGCAAAATTGGCATTTTTCTACCTATACGTTATGTTATGCGGTTCTTAGAATATGAAATTGCAAAATGCGAGACTTGGCGAAAATAAATCGAGATTATTATCACTAAATGGACACTACTTTTCGGATCAAATATTAAATAATAAATAGAGGAGTGTTAGGTTAGGTTAGACTTTATAAACAATAAGTATTGGAAAAACATTTAGAAGAAGCTCAAGTAATCTTCATATTTGACCATTTTATGGATTATTCAATAATAAATAAATATAAGTATTATTATATTTTTGCAGACACTTTAATGAAGGCAAAGAATTAACAAGTTTTGTATTTCTTTATATCACATACAGGTATTAGTAAAGCACACCTCAGAGCATAAAAGGCATTATTAATAAATAAATAAATGAATTATATAGTGTTTGTATAACGTAGGAAAATAGCAAAATAGCACAGTAACCAAATGTAATATTTTTGTTAATACAATAATATTTTTTGCATTAATAGAAGAGAATATCGCAGGATTGTCAAAATGAGTTTCGCTTTCTTATTGTCAGTCTTATGATAGTCAGTGATTATGATATATATATGATATGCGATTCTTTTTGCGTTTTGACAGCAGTATGCCATCAAAACTTGCTTTTAACAATTTTTCTATATTTGATTTGATGAATTTCATATACATTTTCATTCCAAACAGATTTCGCAGATTTTCACCAAAATAATACTTTTCTAATGCGTTTTCTTGTAAAATAGAAATTTGTGCCTAAAGAACTTTTTTATCAATATAAGAAACTTTAATACATGTGTCCTGTAGTCTATTCAGCATAAGTTGCTATTGTATGCGTTTCTATTGTTATTGGTTTTAGATTTCAAGTCGATTTCCTTTCAAATATTGAAATAAGTCTACTTTCATACAAAAAAGATGTGTTACTTTTCATTCTATTTATTTAAAGTGAAAATAATTATGGGTTTTATATCCTATTGATTTTTAGCACACAATTCTAGACTAACAAAGAAATTATAAAAATTGCATAAATTATATCTGAGATAATAATTGGAACCGTTATTAAAACGTTAAGTTTTATACAGAATTAAGGCTAAAATCGTGAAATTAATTTGAATGAAGCATAAAAACAAATAATTATTCAAAAACAAATTATAAACCTTTAAAGGCCTCTAAACTAAACATTAAAATAAAGATAAGTATGTTTAAAGTGAAAACGTTGTGTTTATTTGAAAGTAGCATAAAAAATGTTTTTTAACAGCAATGAAAAGTGATAATCAGTAAATAGCGTGTTGTGCTCTAAAATTATCCAAACAATCATAAAAATTAATGGGAATAGACATGAGATTTGTGTTTGTTTCGGCTACAATCAGGTCGAATGCAAGCACAACATGGCCTCACTATATATACTCATCATATATATAACAGATAGTATATGGGATAAACAGCATATAAGTTGGAACGGCATATACGGCACATACAGTTATAATATGAGTTTTAGTGCAAATATCGGCTAAAAACTACTGCTTCTGCTCTGCGCTCAACCTCAAGGACTGGATGGTACACAAAAATAAATAAAATTTTAACAATTAATTAATGTTCGTTACCTTTTTTGATGGCATGAGAACACGTTAATAATATAGGGATTAAGAATAAGGTGTATGTGTAGCCCATTATAACATTCCTAATTGTGTTCAATCCGAGTCTTCGACTGATATTCAAAATTATTACTACAATAGACCCGAAATATAATCAACAAAAAAAGTTGTGTTAACACAGAGTTGTAGTTATTTTTCTCGCACGCCTTCAATAGAGTATACGAAGCCTTATAGCAGTGTAAAGAACCTTACAGTAAACGCACTCTGAATTCCTTAAAAACGCTAAACTTCGCCGTCAAGTTAGCCGAGAGTCAGCCGTTGTTCGAGCGAACCATAGCAGTAGAGCTCACTCACATGGGAAGGGCTTCAACTCGAATCTGCCAACGCCTGTGACGTCAGATAGCTATTGATCGCTAGAATTGCAGCTTCTCTTCATTATCGAACAGTTGTACACTTCTTTCATACAGTATTATGAGAATACAGCTCAATAGTAAAATGCTATAACTGTTGTGCAGCACAACTCCAGGCGATACCTGACTTCAGTTTAATAAATTAATTTAAAAATTTTTAAACTTAACACTATGTTATCCTAAAAGGTCAGAACATTAATACATTATGTTTAGAGCAAGAGATATATGAATATATTGTATATATTATTGATAAGAATTCTGTTTTATTGAATAGTTTAAGCTATTATTTAGAGAATATATACTATTATTATCAAATAATTTCCCTTTTTATATATCACACGAAATTGTCTTCCAAGAAGTCTCTAAAAAATAGTGATATCAGATCGAATCGAAAGTCATAATAACTATTGCGAAGTCATAACTATTAAATTTATGATAGAATGGAAATGCGATAACTTAAACACTAAACTGCTAAATAAACTTATATTTAACAGTTATTACAAGTTTTCATTTCAATACAGATAAATGCTTTTCAGATCATATTATATGAAAGTGCTGTAGAGCCTGTAGACCTGGCTGTAGAGTAAGTGTAACCCAATGGCAACACAATAATTAAAGTTAATAACATATTTCAATATATTATGTAAAGTTGTCACAAGTTTTATAGTTTTTGTAGCAGCGCAAGAATTACTTACTAATCATTATGTTTATTATAATCATTGCTTTTTTAATGGCTATAAATATGTTAAACCTTAAGCGATCGATAAATAAATATATAATTTAATGAAAATGTTATATAATGCACATATAGTGTCGTGTCATGTGAGCAGTGGCTCATTCTCTTCAAATGAGCTAATTGTCGAGTTTTCTGTATTAACATCAGGAGGTCTTCTGTTATGAATTGCTCTCTTTTGTTCGTCAGACAGATAACCATTGCTCTCAAATATTCCGTAAGAAAAATACATAAATAGCCCTGAAATGAATTAGAAGCAGCTTTTTATTGTCTAAATTTTAATTGTTTTGTTCTGAATTAAAATATACATGAAGTAGATTAGAGTTCAACAGAGTTCTAAAGTAAATGTACAAAAATTAGATATCAATCAATTTCCAAATAAATCAAAAGCCATTAGTATTAGAAACTAAAGTAAAGTATAAAATGTGAGTAAATGTTTAACTCAGATTCGCTTTTATTAACATTACTAAACTTTTGGCTGAACACAGAAAATATTTCTTTGACAGAATTGAATCAAAAGAATACAATTTCTGTAACACTTTAGTAAAAAAATTTACTCTAACAGAATATTCTCAATAAAATGAATTAAACTTTCATTAATAAAATATCAGATAATATACAAAATAATGCGTTCATGTCTTAAACATAAAATATTAAACAGAAATACTTTCAAATTAAAACTTTTTAGAAAATTGTTTAATTTTGATGAATTAGATGTGACCCAAAAGGATTGTCATTTTAATGAATGCCATTTTAACAATAATTATTAGAACAATAAAGATAATGATTTTCACACATTTAATTGAATAGAAACTGCAGTTCAAAGTCAGTAATTAATGTACAGATTTATATTGATATTAATTGTTGCATAAAGTTGTATAACGTAATAAAAATGAATCTGAATTAAAGTCAAAAACATATAAACCCAAACCGAATATTCTTGTATTTAATACAATGCTTCAAATAATATTATAAGTATATAAAATTGTTTGTAAATAATTTTTATAGATTTAAATAAAACAATAAATGCAATTCAGATCATAAACTAAAATCAAATGACTTTAAACAAATTCAATTAAAACAATTAATATTTACCGCTTTATACTGTATATCATGGTTAAGACTATTGCCCAATGATTTTAGTAGTTATTAAAAATATAATGACATTTGATTTTAAGTCACAAAAAAATATGGACATATGATAAGTCAAATCAGTTTTGATTAATGTTTAAATTTAAAAAACAAAAATAACTAAAATTATTCCATTTAGAAATTTACAGAGAAAAGCTTGACTAGCGGTCTATGGCAACAGAATTGTCTTTTGTTTCATATTTGACAATCGGTCGATCATTTTTATACATCCTCTCATTGCTGTTCCAAACACCATACAGTAAATAAATGCTTAGTCCTGAAAATGCAATCAAAGTATATCTAAACTCAATATCCGCCAGAAATAGAGTAAAAGTACAGTTATATCAAAAAATTGAGATTACATCACAACACATACTGCACAACACAGAACTAGTAATCAAGAGTTGAAACGTTTCAATTGTCAGTAAATAATACTGCATTGTACTCACCGATAAACATCCAAACACCAAATCTAATCCAAGTCATTACCGATAATTTGAGCATTAAGTAAAAGTTTACAAACATACTCAACACAGGAATCCATGGAACCAATGGAACCTTTAATTACAATATTTATTTAAAATTGATATAAAACTAGAGATGAGATGAAGTATACCTGAAATGATATTCTCTTAGCAGAAGATGGTTGTGATCCTAAGGCAAAAATGGTGATGATTAGTATTAAAGCTACGAATGCTACACCAAGAGTGGGAACGGTTGCAAAAGTAGCCAATTGAGACTCCAACCCAACAAGCAATGAGTCGAGTAATATTAAAACAGCACCTATTTGTCAATATTATATCAATTAAATACAATATATTTGACTTTATTTAATGGTTCATACTAATCGAGATAACGAGTAGTACTGAGACTTTTGAAGACAAGTGCGTTGGTTTCGCCAAACCGTCCATATTAAAGCATTGCCGCAAAACATCTATTATCGTATAGATTTCATTATCATTTGAATCGCTGGAACTGCCGACAAAGTAAGACGGGTTTATAGAGCCATCAGATCCGGGGGATGGAAACGTTGCCATCTTTTCGTCTTCATATCTGAAAATTTAATTAATTATTTGGAGAACAAATAGTTGACAGTAATGAAAATAAGGGATAAGCGACAGTTAAAAATTGACAAAGCAATTCTTTTCAATTAATCGCACAATTTTTCTCATTGTATAAAAAATATTTTCAACAATTATTTTGTTCCGACAATCGAGCGATCAATTGAAAAAATTTGTCGGCAACTCACTCTTTGTCTGCAATAGGTTTAAGCGGTTCGACTTCATTAGAATCACTTGCAATGACATCAGAATTAGAGAGTCCGATACGGTCTGCCTCATAACTATATCTAAGCAATACATTCAAACAAATATGTCAACAAACAGATAACAAATAGCATTTCAACAATCAAATGAAATGGGCTCACATTCAAAGCAAACAATGATTCCTTTCAAATAAATTACCTTAATATAAGAACTGATACAGCCACTAAAGTGTAAGCTAACAGTGTACCTAAAATTGTAATCATTTTTAATCAATAAAGACTAGAATGCGACCTAAATAGACAAAAAAGAGGTCAATTACCAATTGACATCATATCAGCCAATTCTCTGACATCAAACATGGCTGCCATTCCACCTGCCAATAGTCCAGATAAGAAGGTAGCCATTAATGGTGTCTTAAACCTCGGGTGAACGGTAGCTAAAAACCTGAAAATTACTCCATCACTAGCCATAGCATAAAGAACACGCGGTAAGGGAAACATCGCTCCCAAAAGACTAGTCGAGAGGCCTGTAAGCGCACCAATAGATATGATCCATTTGGCGACAGGCCATCCGACTTGTTCGAACACGTATGGCAGTGGAGCACCTTTTGTCAACTCTTCTGTTTGCAAATAGTAGGGTATAATCAATGTCTGAATCGCAGAAACGCCAAAATATGCCAAAAAGACAAATAACAGCGAGAGAACAATACTGATAGGAATAGACCTGTCGTACAAAGTTTTAATGTTAAACAAAATTAATCAAAATTACTATTTCTGTCATTTTAAATATTAATCAATACCTTTGAGGATTTCGAGCCTCCTCTCCAGTGGTTGCGATCACATCAAACCCAATAAAGCCTTAATAATTAAAGTGTTGTGTCATTACTACCGGTAATAATTTATTTAATTTTAAATTTGATGATACCATAGAAACACGTGGCGGCGCCGGCCATCATTCCCGAGAATCCAAATGGAAAGAAACCTCCGACTCCTTCTTCTGCATGATTTTTTATATCTTCTTTAGGAATATTCCAATTATGAAAATCAGCTTTGAATGAGCCGGCGATCACTACAAATATAACAACTAATAAGTTGAGACCAGTGAACACTGAGTTGAAACGCGTCGATTCTTTGACTCCAACTGCGAGCATAACTATGGATATCATTAAGAGATGAATGGAATATAAGATTAATTGAAAAGTGAAGTAAATTTAATTAAATTAATTATTTTACATACAAGTGAGCAATATAGTGATTCCAAACGCCAGAAAATCAGGATATGCGGAAATTCCGCTCACATTCATAGGCATCCATTCTCTAAAATGTGATTGAATGGTTCCATTCACAAGTGAGTCTATATAACCACTATAACCTCTGGCCACTGAGGCTGTGCCTGAATTGATTCCATACAACATATTTAATATTAATATTCTTAAGTTTTAAAGTCAAATATTGATGAATACCTATTACATATTCCAATATGAGATTCCAACCGATCACAAACGCCATAAACTCGCCTATAAGTAGAAATACATATTAAATACAAATAAAACTGAAAAACATTTTGATAAAGTTTACGCAAATATTTGATGTCAACTTTCAAACATACCAACTGTTACATATGAATAGACATAAGCTGAACCAGCTTTGGGTACTCGGGCTCCGAATTCTGCATAACAGAGGCCTAAACGAAAATTTGATTGAATAGATTCTCTTTGGGTGTAATTACAGTAATATCAATAGAAGAGGTCATTACCTGCAAAAACTGAAGCCACAGCAGCTGAATAAAAGATTAGATCATTATTATAAGTCTTTTCTATATTTTGTTTCAATTGATATAAATATTTTTTAATTTTGTTATTTTTTTAATCATGTGATTAGTTTACAGATAAGATATCAAATATAGAACTCGTGGTCAGAACCTATACAAGCTTTCGCTTGTTGTAAATCTGGCAAAATCTATACATCTAATAAACATGAAATATGTATCGTAAACAAAATATACATTTACTATACTCTGTTACAGCGCAGTACTGTATAATTGAAAAACAAAAAAAATCTGTAAATGAACTTCAGTTACAGTTGAGTTACAATAAGAAAAATGGGAATTTTCCACTTTTAGTTCTAAATATTTAAAATAATTTAAGAAAATCAATCTTAGAAACCTTGACTTTCACCCACTAGTATAAGATTAAGTGTGAATTTAAAGTAAGAGATTAAGCGTTTGAAATACAGTCAGATAGTCTGCAAATTAATGAGAGTCAAGAATAGAATAATCATCAGATTTAGTGTAAGTTTGCCTAATGGTGAACATAACTCAAGAGACAAAGTGTAAAATTGGTAACATTTGGTGACATACCGACGAAAAATGAAAGCGTGACAGCAGGTCCTGCTGTTCTGCTCGCAACATCTCCTGCCAAGACATATATCCCAAGACCTAAAGTACTGCCAATTCCTAAAACAAAATTGCATTAAAAAATCTTTTTAGGTTAGGTTTCATAGAAATAAATACCCAAAGCAGTCAAGTCAAGTGTGGAAAGACATCGATCAAGTCTTGTTTGAGTTATTGACGATTGTTCGATATGCTTACGGCGCAAAAGGGCTTTGATGATAGAGCCGAGTGATGGCATCGATAAGTTTAGTATAAAACTGAGCTTATTATGGATTTAATAAGAATTGCGAAATAGGATGTTTGCGATACGTCGTGAGAAAGTCAAATGAATTAATGGTTAAGAATAAGACTGCAACAAAAGAAAGAGAAAATACTTTATATAACGATAAGAGTCATTCAATTATATGAGAGTCTGTATAGTCTCTCATATATAGAACATAAGAACAAATAAATAAGTTAATAATCAACATAATCAATGACCCACTGAGTGGGACTTTAATATATCCTACTCTTTAACGATTCAAAGATTGTCAACAACTCTGTTAACGAATGAGATGTATTCGACTTAATAAAGTTGAAAAAATGTCGTTATTATCAGTTCCAGAATAACATAAGAACATAACTTATATAAGTTATGTATAATATATAAGTTATGTTCTCTTTTAATTGTGTTAAAGCGAATCTAAGAGTAATTTTAAATACTTTATACTATTTTATATTCCGACCGCTGAAAGGATTTTATTAGAAGATAAGTTGACACACAATAACACTATATTATAGTTAAAAGAATTTAATTCTTAGCTTAATATAATTTATTGAGACACTAATTTAGAGACATTGAAAAAATGCTAATTATTAGAGTACAGTCAATGCCAGGCTTAATAAATAGCTATAAATTAAGTAATTGGTTCTTATTTAATAGAAGCACAAAAAATGAAAATTTATTGACGATATTCTAATGCCTGTACAACTATATGGCTCATTACATATCAACTCAGATAACAAAATCTGATTAGTCTTCACTGACATAATTAACCAAAACATTCAGCATTAGTTCTAAACAAATACTAAATTAAATCACTTTAAATTTATATTTTAAACAAAATTAAGACTTTCAGTATTTGGTGATATTATTAAAAAAGCAAATAAGGGAAGAGTTAACAGAATCAACAAAACAAACGATAACTAAATAATGCCAAGGACTTTAAATTGTTTTAGTTTTGCTGAATATTTTATTTAATTTAAATAAATTGTTTGAAAAGATTACTTTCTATGAGATAGAGATTTGTCTTTTAAAACAAGTTTAAAGATGTGAAAAAACTGAGATCTCAAGGAACTCAAGGAAATGAATGTCTTATTTGGATTACTCTTGGATTTGATTGCATTTGACATTTAATTTAATAAAAAGTAAAGAATATAAAAGTAAAGATAATTTGAATAAAAACAAATATTGAAATACTGTAATCACTGTAATGACGCCATCCTTTCCATCCAATTAACAAAACACTTATACAGCAATATTAGGAGAATCTGTTTTTAAATTTCAATTATTGTTGAACTGATTACTAATTACTTTATTTATTTAAAAAAAAAGATATTCATAAGAAAAAAGATCTCATTAATAAAAATGGTTTTAAATTAATTTTTCTATTAGAAGTTCTAAAGATATTACGTAAATATTATGTAATTCACGCTAAATAGCAATCATACAAACAAACTTTGGTTAGACAGCAGTCGATAGAATTCACCAAAACTTTTTCACTATATATATAAATAAACTCAATTTATATTCAAATAATATTCAATTAATTAATAATAAGTCTTCAATTAGTGTTGAGTCCACTTTCATCATAATTGAGATTAAACTCGATTAATAAACTCTTTCAATGTTTATTTGACTAAAAATTGTTTTGCAATAACACACAAGTCATAAGACATAAGGCATTAAAAAATAAGATCCGATTCCATAAGAGCACGTTTTTCCTCATCTTTTGTCACTCAAGTAAGATATGCGTTCATTTCATCGAATTTAATGATTGCGACAAATTATCAGTGATTATAAAAGTGAATTAAAGTGCAGCCAAAAAATTATAAATTTAGAGATATCTTAAGACAGATCTGATTAAACTTCTTTAGTCTAAAATCGGTATTTATTCTAAACTTGAAAGTCAAATAATGTGCATATAATTAGTTTTTGTCATAAAATAAAACATATTATTCAAAAAGATGTCATTGAATCGAAGGCCGAAAAACTACTAATGAAACACTGTATGAAAGTTTAATATAAACTTTCAAACTTTTTTTTCCAAACATGAATTAAATACTTATGAGTTATGTAAATGTTATTCAATAATAATTACTATAAATGCAATCAAAGGAATTTGAGAGCCTCTGGAAAAATGTTTTCGTTTAAATGGAGAGAAACTGAAGCCAAACATTTATTTAAAAAAATTGTATAAAAAGTGATGTAAAAAATTGTTACATAAATCACATTTATTTAAGACACCCAACGCATAGATAGTGTCTGATTAAAACTGATATTACAAGAAAATAACTAAGAAATAGCTGAGACTGAGTTCTGAAGAAAACGAGACAAACTTCGAGACTAGTTATCCAATACTTAATAATATATGACTAGAATTTCATTAACTTTGCAAAAAGTTTGGATGGAATCCAATGGAATCGAGTGAACGCCAAATGTGAGACACAAATAGACAGACTTTTTAAGTAAAGGAAACGCTAATTAATTATTTTTAAAATATTATAACGAATTTTTAATACAAAGAGTTCATAGACTTTGTACAAAAACTCATTTTTATGCTTAAAAACAGATGAACTTTTTGAGTGACAAAGCTTTTGACAAAACTATAGACAAAAACGAGAAATAAGGTGACAAACAATTAAAACAAACTTTTCGTTTGTGAAATTTCTTACCTTATTGTGAAATAAGAGTTGGGATGAGTTGGAGTTGGAGTTTGAGAGAAGTGATGCAATTGTGCATCCATTCGATAGTATGGCATCGTTTTAAACGCCCACTCAATTGATTCGTTATTTCTTAATAAAAGACAGATTTTATGACATATAATGACTTTTATTCGACATCAGATGAGATCATGTAATAAAAGTCTCTTTTATTACGGGCTCTTTATTAATAACACATTTGTTTTCATATCATTACAAACATATTAAACATTAATTTGTTTGAGACATTACACAAATGCAAAAAATAATAAAAGTTTTCAATTATTGAGAAATAGATTAATATTTTAGACTTTTGGCCACAAATAGAGTTTAAATTAATTATCAGTTCATCTAATAATACGATAGCTTATCATATGATATAATTGTAATCCATTTAATGATAATTCAATTAATGTTTTTATTGCTTTTCATATCTTAATGACTCGACTCGTAAACTGTTTGTTAAATAATAATCAATACGTTTGACCACAATTCAGGTTTAATCTAATTATTTACCTTTCCTTGCAGTTGTGTTTTCACTTGAATCTCACTTTTAATCAATTATTTTAATCAATTATTTTAATTAATTGTTTATTTATTATGAGATTGGTATCAATTTTATGATAAAATATTAGATATCTTTTAAGTAATTGTTTAGACTTTAAATACAATGATTTCAATGATTTGACACGAATTGAGTGTATTTTATAATAAATATAAACCGAATAATAATATAATAAAATATCACAATCAATGAGTTGAATAATAAATAATATAATTAATAAATATTGATATACTGTTTGACTATTTGTTTATTAATATATAATAATATTTAAATACCAGTGAATATCAGAAGTTACGAATCCCTTCACATGAGTATTAATACTAGAGCTCGATATCGGAAATTACATTACGAGTTATAATCATAGCCCGGATTTTAATGAAAACTTTAGCTTAAAATAGTTGAGAATCGGAAACAAAATGCTCAAAATCGTAAGTTTTTCTGAAAACTTATTTTAATTACTTTCTATAACATTATATGCATACAAATTAATTACAAATCTTTAAAGATTACTTTACACAAACATGATATTTTAAAGACCTCCAGAGATTATGTTTATCCTATACTACTCTATAAAAAGTTACAATTTTACGAAATTCTATTTTAAGCAAAAATTATTTAATTTCCAAGAAAAATGTCTATTTTTTGATTGATTCTGTGTGAATCTGAGTCCGACTGCACCGAAATTATAACTATGCCCATAGGTTGGAAAACTCCAAGCTGAGCCTATGCTCAAAACCTACTGAGCCTGAGCCTGAGCCTGAGCCTAGACAATAATTATTACGTGTCTACTGTATTCAAATGAACCTCAAGGTTTTCAAACACTTCACTTTAACTATTTTTAAATAAGATAATTAATAAAATATCTTAAAAAGACTGCTAAACAGACTAATGTAATGTCATAGATGTAATGTTTAAATAATTTTATGATAATTTATTTTAAATATAAACTTTAATGAAAGGACAAATTTTATGTTTTTAAAAAAATTATATTTGATTTGTCTTAAAGTCCGCTTCATTTAAACAGAAAAATACTCTCAAAATGAATTTTGAAGTGAATTTTGTAATTTCAGTTTGTTTTCGATGGAAAAAAATTTTCAAATTCGGGATTATTTCGGGAAATTTTAATTCTGTATTTAGAATCTTCTCCCTATGAAACTCCTTTATCCTTATCTCCCGATTCTGAGTATTAGTTAGAATCGGGAAATACCTATTATTCCGGGCTATAGTTATAATACAAGAGATAACAGTACAGTCAACTCATTGCAAACTTTAAATACAATTGCGTCAGCTCTAGAAAAATAGTTATTTATAGAATGTAATTAAATGATCAAATTATGAGTTAGATATAATTTAATGCTTCTTCGATTCAAATTTAATACATAAAAAGTAATGCCATTAAATGGTTGTCTTCTATACCATTAAATAGTATTGTTTTGGAAATGCTTATCAAAAGTAGTTATAAATAGAAATACTTACGGGTTAATAGATTTGCCAATGGGTCACATCTCAAGAAATACATGTATTGAGTTTTGATAAGTTAGTAATACTTCAAAATATTGAGTTTAGATCCAAAGTTTACTTATCATTTACAAGTATTTCATAAATAATACATTTTATATACCTATAGAAAAATGCACTTCCAATGTAAATGCATTCTTATATTCTGTCAGATCATCGCTGCCAAGGCTTGCAATATTGCATTTTTTTAATGAATAATTCTAAATATATTTATAGTTTATTAATTGTTAGCATTTTTTAAAACAAAATAATCAGATGATAACGATTCGCAACATTTAAACATTGATTTTAATTTTTTTCTAATCAATACTAAAGCAAAAATAGATTCATTTTTTAATTGAAACCTAATTATAATTATAATAAAAAAATAAATTCTAAGCCTTTGCGTTAACGATTTGAACAAATTCTGGTTTGAGAGAAGCGCCGCCAACTAGAAAGCCGTCCACATCTTTCTCTTGAGCCAATTCTTTAGCGTTTGCGGCAGTGACTGAACCGCCATAAATGATTCGCGTGTTATCACTAACTTCTTGAGAGACATTATCTTTAAGCCATTGTCGAAGCTGTGCGTGAACTTCTTGTGCCTGAGCTGGAGATGCAGTCTTTCCCGTTCCTGTTATAACAAATTTGTTTAAGTTCTCAAAAATGTGTTAAAACAGAATCGTGTGATACCTATGGCCCACACGGGTTCGTACGCCAGCACAACACGGCTCCAGTCTTTGACTTTTGCTGAAAAGCAAATTCATTTCAATTATTTATAATCAAAACTTTGAAAGGTTTCAAACCTGCGATCGCTTGAGTCTGTCTGAAGACAACATCAGTGGTCTTTCCGGACTCTCTTTCTTCCAACAATTCTCCGATACATGCGATGACATTCAGGCCTTCGTCCAAAGCGTGACCGACTTTGTCAGCGATTAACTGAAATATTAATGATAAAGAATGTTTAGAAGAAGTATAAAGAAAAATATGGGATATAAGTACGGAATCATTTTCTCCAAAAACATTTCTTCGTTCGGAATGACCCAAAATAACCCAATCGATGCCATTGTCTTTAATCATAGCGGGACTGATCTCTCCAGTGAAGGCACCTTTCGATACCTTATAGCAATTCTGTGCCGAAACACCTACGCGAAGAGGCAAAAGTCGGCGCACTTCCGATAAGTAAATACTCGGGACTCCGACCACGACCTCTGCGGTGGACAACACATATGTATTAATATATGATAATTTAAATCTAATTTTATTTATTGAATGACAGACTGACCCACACTCTCATCGAGTGGTCCATTGGTTAGGAACTGAATGATCTCATTATTGACCGCTTTATTGCCATTCATTTTCCAATTTCCGCCCACAAAGAATTTTCGAACCATTCTGAACAGTATTAACAGGTTTTTGTATTTGCTTTATATCAATAGTAATACTAATTTAATTATTTATTTATTTTTGTTTTTTAATTCTATGATCTGTTTATTATATATTTATTTAATTATTTGTATATCGTATTCAATAATATGTTTTCATCAATTCTCGTTATATCAGAATTTAATCGCAAATGACATTGAAATAGATCTTATATTTAAATATTTAATAAATCATTAATTCTGTGCGATCTGTATTATATCAATTCATGTTTTTCAGAAATGCCTTATAATGTAAAAACAAATGCATTCAAGTGTAAAATAGTACTAAATATTCGCAAATCTTTTGCACACTTTCGGCATTTAATGTAATTGTGAAGAAATAGCGATATCTTTGTTGTACAGTTATAACTAAAATAAAAAGTGCCAAATTCAAGTTCATTGTAAAATAACCTCTGCATACATTTGTAGATGAATTTGTCAAGTTTTACAAACTTGTTTGTGTTAGTGTTGAGTAGCTATCAATTTGTTGCTTTGGTTTCAGCCAAACACCCGAAAGTCAAGTTGTGTTGACATAAAACACAATCTGTCTGTCACTTACAGTATCGGTAAATAAACAGTAAAAATATATATTTTCAAAACCAATTCATATATTATTTAAAACCAATTATTTATTGTGTTATAAAATAGAGTTCACGTTTCGACACAAGACTTAATTGAATTCATTTTCTGGGTTATACTCAAGGTATCGCCAAATGGAAAGTCAACTAAAGCTAAGAATATTAGTCGTAAAAGAAATGACTCACTTTATGGTCAGAGAAGAGGAGACAGAAAACGCACAGAAATATAAGACATTAGAAAACTTATTGCAACGAACTTATAACGAAAGCGATCCCAACAAATGCGATAATTCAACGGTCGGATCTTATGTGGCCGTTCATATCGAGCCTACCCCTGAAAGATCGTCTAAATTATGGTTAAGAGCAGTTATTCGGGGTTTGTCTCAACACAGAAGTATGCGTTTGATATATTTGGTCGACTTTGGGATCGAAAAGTATGTTCACAAGTCATTATTGCGTGCATTGAAACCACATTTCAAGCCTAGTTTCGTGAGCTTTCAGGCATTAAATTTCTATTTGTCTGGTGTTGAACCAAAACAAGAGTGTGAAAGCGATCTAATTATTGATCAAATTAAACACTTATTCGATGCGAAAGACAATTTAGTTTCGGCTCATATTAAAGGTAGGGATAGGTTTGGGTCACTGTTTGGAGATATTATACTAGAAAAAGATTGCGATTTGGCCTCAATTCTTATCGAACAACAATTAGTAAAAGAGAAGTCTGTCCACTGTCGTGATTGTAAATGTAATGCAATTATTCAATACAGACGTAAAAAGCTTAGGGATCTGTTGGAAGAAAGTGAAAGACAACAAATCAATAGAGAAAAGCAAAGATTGACTCAATTTGCAAAAGAAATTGAAGAAAATATAAATAAAATGTTTTAATTACTTGTAATTGAAACCAACAGATCACAGATAAATAGCCTGCAAATGATTTCTTCTAATCATTTACTAAATATTTAATTTTAGTGCATTTTATTTAAATTAATTAACATTTTAAATAAATACTCATTAATTATAATTTAGATAAATAAACATTTTAAAAATTGTAATCATTTTTAACTATTTTTAAGTAAAAATAAAAAGTTTATAAAACCTTTTCATCTCAAAGCGAATGAGTGGTCGCGAACCCTATCAATGCATAATATTCTACAGACAAATATTCTGATTGAACAGAATTGAAGATAAATTAAAAGGAATTAATTATAAATAATTATAAATTGCAATAAGATAACAATAACCCTAAACGTGTAGCTCTGGTGGACCACAATTGACATTTCCATTGTCAGGATGTGATCGTAAAACACTTTGGACATAATCTTTCGGTAAATTGTGTTCGAGGGCGCCTTTGATTATGACAGACTTATAGGCAGCGCTCGGAATATTGTATTGTGAGGTCGGGTCGCAGTCCTCTTTAGCGTCATTTTGGAATCGATTGTTTGAGTCGGTTCTGTTCTCCACTTGTTTTTGAACATAAACTCTACAAACGACTGTCTCTTCAGTGCCATTCACGCAAACGTCAACATTAATACCATTATAACCGACTTCTTGTTTGTCCAGCACTTCCACATCTGACTCATTCAAAGACCAAATAACTCCCCAAACAATGCTCTTTAGGATTAAAACATTTGAATCAATTAATAGTAAAATAACTTTTAAAATAATACATCATTTTGGGGGACTATTTGAGCGGTGGATCCCTTCCAGAAGTTTGAATGTCCGCCAAAAATCAATTTGAATCCCTTTAGCAATCCGTTGGCGTATTTCTCAGCTGTCTTTGCGTTGATTTTCATTCTTTTGCTCAATATATTCGATCCATAAGCGAAGTAATACAGTTGTCCACTCATTTCACTGCTTCTCTTCTCTTAAGACAATTGCCTTTACTTTAAAACAATTGCTTTTACTTTAAAACAATATTACTTTTGAATTAACACAAAATCCACAAAATTATTGCCAACTCTTAAGGTTTACATTTATATCATATCAGTCGACATCATATATGATATGATAACCGGATTTTCATAAACTGTAATAAATATTAATTTATTTAAATTAGTTTCACATTTAAATGTATTCATCACTTCACATACGACCAGTGCTTGGGTTCAGAGCTGTGAAGTATTGAATACATTGAAATTGTAGTACAAATTAAAATTTTAAAAAATATAATTTTACATAATTTATAAATACCTTAATCTCTTCCTGTAATTCATTTTAAGCCTTGGGCCGGATTAAGACATCGCACTTCTCAGGGCCGGCAATAAAGTGAAAGTTTAAAAATTAGTTCATTTATTAATTGTATTTAAAGGTAACATAAAGTCAGTTATACTTTCACTTTACAGCTAAATAGCATTCAATCGTTTTATAAAATAATTATAGATTTAGAAATTGTTTTTTATGCTTTACATTCATTTAAATATTAGCAAACATTTGGGCCAAAGGGGGCTAAAAGTTATGTACAGCGGCCCGGGTCAGGCTCTAAGGGCCGTAAATAATGGACATCTATTTCTGTTATACTATGTTTAATGTTTATAAGTTTTACAGTTTGTATTCCTCATGCATGAGATGGCATTAGCTTTTTGGTACTGTAACAGTAGTACTGTTTCACTTTTATTATTGCCTTAATCTAAAAGAATTAATGCATTCAAAAGTTAAGAATTTGTATACTATTTTTGAAAGTTTACTCTTAAGAAAAGTCAAATTCAATACTTGTGTATAAAATTTATCAATAATTTATTGAATATTATTAAAATATTTAACTAATTATCTGCTAAAGTATCTAAAATGGCGTTTTGTTTCCAAAAGTTAGAGTTGATCTCAAACTATTTTATGGTAAACTCAGAACTAAGTTCAAAAACAAATCTGAAAATATTAATTTTTAAAAATTGAAGCAAAGCTAATGTTTGAGATTGAGAAAACACATTCTTCAACTATTCGGAGAGCATTTTAAAAACTTTAAAAACTTTCAAATTGATTTGAATAAAAATAATGCACATATGAAAACCTTATATAAGATTTATATATAATTATAAATCTTATAATGAGTGATTGCAAACGCTCTAGTGAAAGGCGCTCGTTGGTGAGCGCGAGCGCCGAGCGTGAGCGCAAGCTTCTGACCACCGAGCGCTAGACCTTAATATATAATTTTTGATGCAGTAGATGTTTTTAATATAAAAAACTTTAATTTTTATAAGTTGTCAATTTTTTATGAATTATTCAGTTTTGGAGAATTTCTACATAGAAGCGCAACTAATTAAGCTTATATTAGACTCATTATACGGTCTGTTTCGTTTTTTAGTGTTGACTAAAGGGACGATTCACTTGACTTCTCGGAAATATAAAAGTTTTCCAAAACATCTTAAAATAAATATAATACTGTAATAATATGTAATACTATATGATCCCGATTATAGAACGCGCTTTATAGCAAAATGATTGATGATATCAACTTGTAATAAATTTCGCTGATCTGCTTATTAAAAAATAAATCAATACATAAAACGTTTAGTATAAAACTTTCTGTTAATATAATTTACACGTAATTGTTAATGTTGTTCATAGGCTCAGCTCAGGCTCTAGGTTTTAAGTTTAAGCTCAACCTCTAGGTTTTGAGTCTAGGCTCAGGCTCGGAATTTTCGAGCCTAGGCTCGGTCTCAGCCTAACGAGCCTATAGACAAATTTTTACTTAAATTCATTATAACTTAATATTTTGCTTCAGAGTGTTTGAGTTTCTTATTTAGTATTGTTTTTTTTTATTAATAAAGAACACTTTTGATAATTTTTATATATAATTTTTTGTTTTGAAAATTTAGAGTCTCAGGCTCAGGTAAAGGCTCTGGGTTTTGAGTATTTCGAGCCTAGGCTCGCCAGTCTCAGGCTCGGCCTTTTCGAGCCTATGGACATCATTAGTAATTGTTTATAGCAGCATGCAACAAGCAACCTGATTTACTGGGGGCAAGTATGAGTAAAAATGTTGAGGGGTCTCCAAAAACTCAATGGTTTTCTGAGAAATTTTTTTTTAAATAAGGAAATATTCGTGAACTTGATTGACTCGACCATACCTGGACAAGCTCCAGACTTTTTTTTGGGG
>JAUJYT010000063.1:0-35470 GCA_033996565.1 Nanhermannia nana
CTATATATAGAGAAATATGGAAAATCCAATGATTTGAGTCCAGAGTTTAAATATTTAGTTATATGAACATTGATAACACATTAACTCATAATGTTTACACATTATCTCAACTCAAATCATTGGGTTTTTTCATATTTCTCTAGATATAGTTTCTTACAATACATTGCTATATATTGTGGTGTATTTTTTGCAACACTAGAGAAAACTGAATCGTTTATGAGCACAACCAAAAGTTGTGCTCTGATTGAGAGTATTCTTTGCTCATATTTTCTTTATAAGAAGTTTTACTCTTATAGTAAACATGAATAAAAGTTATTACAGAAACTTTATTTTAATATCGTTTAATAATACGATCATTTAATGCAAATTTGATTATAAGTTAATTATTACAATATTTTTATATAAAATTAATGAATTAGAAGTTCAATCAAAAGCCCATTTGTCCGTTCAATAGTGCAAACGAATCGTTTATATTGTTGACCACATTTGTATTACCCATAATTCCGATTTCAAACGCTTTCTTGAGAATCATAGATCTGTTTTCTATAAGTCATAATAAAATCATAAAATTAGTCATTAATTACGGAAAAGCTGATTAAAGTTATTAGCAATGAATCGATGCTCTTTAGGAAAATGCGAATAAATGTAATACTAATAAAAAGTGGGATCAAATACCTTGAGCTAAAATGAGAAATTCAGGCAAATTATCGAGAGCTAAATTGGCTAAATTGAAATCATCCCTTTGAAGACATTGACAATAAGTGGGTACAAAACTTTTGGATAGGTTTGGATTGTAATTCAATAGTTTTAACGTCAGTTTAAAAGCCATCTCTCGTGAAAATGGGTTGAAATATAATTGACGCAAATCGTCCTAATTTTAAATATCAGTAAATTACAAATTTTATATTTATTTGAAAAATATAAGTTAATTATTTACCACAAAATATTCCAAAATATCAGGCTTTGAATCCGAGATCTTATCCAAATCAATGAGAACAGTATTGACTGCTTCTCCATTACCTTTGCATTCACGAAGTCTAAGCAGAATATTTTGAGGTAATTGTTGTTGAACTAAAGATTGAGTTTGAAACGGAAGTCCAGATAATAATGATTTAAAAAGAATTTGTTCGGGATATGCAGATGACAGCTCACTATATAGGAAAACAAATCTCGAACTTTACATAAGTTCACTAGAATCGAAAAATAAATATAAATAAAACTCACAGAAATTGTTTTCTGTTCCCTTTAATCCAAGTTTTAGCAGATTCGGCATCAAATTTGATCCAATCGTCAATTAAAAACAGAAATTGAGATAAAAGCGGAAGCATTTCTTTGCCAGCGATTCGATAGTATGCTATAAATAACTGTACATATGAAGAAAGCAATTCATGCAATCCTTTCACATGTTTATTCCATAGATAAGGTATGAGAAGTCGGAGAATATTCAATATTCGTTTGAATGTTAATAAATAATTTCTACTTTTGAAGACTTCATAATTAACTAAATTTATTTTTCCTCTTAAGAGAGAGGGAATCATTGAAAGTTGACGTAAGAACAGAATCGGGTGCTTTGCAGCTAATTTAAGTAGTGATAGCTCGCAGTCATTTAAATATCCGCTTTGAGTTCTAGTCGGAGTCGTTTCAATGCTTGTAAAAGCAGTCAATAAATTATGAGTGACTGAGTCGATAACACTGGACTCACTTGAATTGATTATAAAGTCATTTTCAACTATTTTCGACGGCTGTTCAATACTTGGTATTTGAAGATACAGACGAAATAGGAGTTCGCTCGCAGTCTTTGCTTTGGTTTGATTGGTTTCCAACTGTTTCAAATGTTTGACAACTAAATTAATTTGTTTATCGTTAAGACAACAACTCTTTATAACTAATGGAACTCTCTTTTCGACATTTTGTTCGTCTATAATATAGTTTATAAGTTTATTAATTTGGTTATCATTTAGTTTAAGCACATCTTCATATATCATATGTTTGGGTTGGTTTAAGTCACGTCCAATCCATAGTCGAGGAGACCCTAAACAAGCGGTCAGAAAATCTAAGACTGCAGTGGAATCTAAATTTGATAACTTCTCTTCACTACTGAGCACAATATGTATGCATGAGTTCAATGTTTCAAAACGTGTTTTATGAATCAAAAGTGACAATAAATACGGACAATTACGAGAAAATAATAACTGTGTCTCTAATGTAGAACGTGTTGAGTCTTCTTTCATAAGTTCTGGCTCTAGTTTATGAAATTTTTCCAAAAGCAAACCCTTGTTTGCATCCAATTCTTTATCTTTTTTCATTATGAGTTTTGCCAACTCTTCAATTGTCTTAATGTGAGTTTTCTTTTGTTTTTGCGCTGTTTTACTGGTCTTTATCTGTTCTCTGTTTGGAGAAAGTCTTTCGAATATATTGAGAAGTGTAGAGTTCTTGAGTTCGGAATATTCAGTAATAGCTTTCTTTGCAGATAACAACTCAGCTTTAAATCCGAGCAATTTTGAGTCTTTAGCTGCAAAAGTAATGATCACATTAAACAGTGAATTCAATTCACCCGTATTTAAGAGATCAGTGAAATGATTAAAAGCAGAAACGAATTCATTGAGAAATAATTTGGTCAACTTTTTCACTTGCAATTTATTATCGAACAGTTCTTTAGTCACTTCACGAGAAAGTTTTAGCAAATATTGAGAGCTTTTAGATTTGTCCTTAAAATAATTATGCAAATCATCCTTAAATGAAATCAACTTAATGTCGATCTTTTCTTGTGCTGAACTCGAAGAGGATTCAGTCATGACAGTGCTTTCTTCTTCTATGTCGAGAACTTCTTCAATTTTATGACCAAGAAATGCGGCAAATTTGTGGCCAGTCTTAACGCCTCTGACCCACTGAACCTCAACAACTCTAAGTATAAGTGATTCGTCTGCTATCGAATCTTTAACAGCATCAGGTTCTATATCAACCGCCACATCCAGTGCTTGTAATAATCGTTCCATTGATGATATTGAGAGTCCAAATGATTGAATAAATAGAATCAATTGCGAGGGCTCTATATCACGAAGCGCTGCGTCCAATAGTCTTACTGAAGAAGACCTTAAAAGTCTTAATCGAAGCCAATCAGGAATAAGTAGTGCTTCTTCTGATGTGTCGACAAGATATGATTGAGGCAAAGGGTCACAAAACCAGGAGTCGAGTAATTCATTGTAGACTTGAATATTAGACTCTGTGGGACCAAAAGTCAATAATATGATCATAGCGTGTACTACACTTATGTGAAAAATGGCAGCTTCTTCGTTCTTCCACTGCACCAGAATGTGGTCCTGAGCGTTAGCCCACGAATATATTTCGTGTGCAGGCCTTCTCATTAATGACAAATGAGCCAAAAATATTTTCGATAACGAATTTAGAAATACTTGTTTCAAATCGTTTTGTTGTGTAATACAGTTTGTTATGATTTGTCGGTCTATTAAGATGTGAGCGCACTCTAAAGCCAACTCAGAGCTACCGATTTGGTCATAGAGTGAAAGGAACTCAATGTAATGACAAACTAAGTTGGGAACTGTTTCCACTAATATTGCGGGTCGTAATGCATCACAAGCCGAACCTCTAATAAAATCAAAGTTTGAAGTGTTCGGCAATTTATCCAAAAGCCATACTTTGACATCACTATAAGTTAATGGGCCTTCATCTGAGAAGTTTGCATCTGAGGAGAGCACTAAAGACAATGCCTTTGAGGCCAAAATACGTGCCGATGACTGTTGAAAACTGAGTCGTTTCATGAAATATTCAATGAGTTCTTTAGAACACGTCGAGTGGTTTGCGATCACATTTTGCAAATGACTTATAAGTTTCATTTGTTTCCTACGTTTCTCTTTTTTCTTACATTTTTCCAATTTATTACTTGCTTCGCATGTCATCAAATGCGAGGACTCCTCTTCACTGATTTGTCCCAAAATGAATTCGCATAAGCACTGGACGGGTAACATTCCGAAGTTATTTTCGTTGGATTCCACCAGTTCTACGAGCCATGGCATCGGTGAAGACCAACTCAGTTGGTGTAAACCACTTTGTTTTTGTTGACGTTGTATTATCTCTAGAAGAAAGTCAGGATTCCTGCTCTGGCATAACAGATGACCTAAACGTAAGTGAGCGCTAAAATTCTTGAACTGATCTAAAACTGATTGGGAAGGCTTTCGAGCCGGTCCTAAAGGATCCATTGATATGAGTTTGGATAATAGCAAACTATTGCTTTCGTTAATTTGGACTTTAGTAGAAGCGGCGGCTAAATAGGCCTCAAACTGTAATATTTGTTGCTTTTCGAAAGCACTTATTTGTAATTCACGGTTTATTAAATCGTCTCCTATTTTAGTCGGTGGCGGAAATTCAAAATGATTAGTGATTGTCATTTCAATCAGTATTCCGAGAGTTGGATAGCTTTCCCACGCAATGCTACCAAAAGCTGAAGGATTATGTGCTGTGAGTATAAGCAGTTGAATCCAAACTTTCCAGTATAAGTCACTTATAGCCATATTTGGCGGCTCATAACCAGACGGCAGACTTATATTTTCAGGATGTCTGTAAATCGCATTATTCATAAGCAAACTGAATATCTCTTTATTGCCTATCAGAAGAACAGGATATGTAACCAAATCGCCGTCAAATATAGAAGCGGCGCGTTTTATGAGAGCATCAGATAATTCAATAGTTTCTGCAGATGTTAACGGATTGTCCTTCGATAAGCCCATAGTTAGCAATCGAATTAATGTGTCTTCCAGTAGAGGAACTTCTGATACCAATCGGAACATGAAGTTGCGGTCATTCTCTGGAGGCCAGTTGTCTTTGTTATAGTAATGATCAGCCGTTTCCATAAACAACACTTTATTTAAGCTTTTGATAAAATATAAATAAATACAGTATTAAAATGAATCCATAAATAATGTAAATTTGATTGAATCTCACCAATGAAGATAATCATTGCGTTCGGGACGGAATGACTTCATCACTGTTTTCTGCAGCCATTGAATAGCTGTGCGCTGAATGTTTGAGATTTGCATTTGAAAGTTCCTTATTATCTCTGTTTAAAGTATGAATAACTTTTAGAATTAAAATCAGTGTTCATGAGATGCATGAATCAAAATACCTCTTCTATCGGCTTTTGATGTTGAAACGGCTTCTTTGACAGCAGGGCTTAAACTGAGAAACATAATCATTGTTAACAAGTCAGTGATTGATACGACAGCTCTTTCTCTGATTGCAGATTCTGAAGGATCGAGTTCTGCAAAAGCAGTTCCTTCTTCGATAAGATAAGTGGCAAAAAGCAGAAAGTTTAAGTGTTCATATCTGAGAGCTCTCACGATTTCACGTAATAATGATCTCAAAGCTCTTAAAAAGTCGTCTTTACTGAAAAGCATTTCTTGAAATACTTCGGCCAACACTTTAGTTGCCCTTTCGGGCGAGTGTTGAAACATTATTGATATGAGTTGTATATTATTTAAACTTCTAGAAGGCGAGAGTTCGTTATACAAAATTGTCCGAAGAACTAATCTGAAAGTGTCGTCCGTTTGGTTTAATAATTCTTTAATACAAGCAATGAAATGATTTATTAATGGCTTAGTTTTCAAACGCATCTTAACCAACTGTATGATCACTTCTCCATCAGATTCATTACAATTGAGACAAACGGTAAGTAAAAGGTCTTGTGCGGGACGTGTCAGCTATTAATTGCAAATTTTTACGTATATTCAAAAAAATTATAACTCATTAGATTTTTTTAAAAATTAATTAAATATAAATAATGTATTACTATATTAGCAAATACTTGGTTTTGATTCATTTAAAACAAGCAAACTATATATAGAAGAATTACACTTACTTTTGGATTTTGTATCCAAATCTCTAATTTTTGGGACACAATAAGTCTGACGGCAGGGATTCCAGCGGTAGACACAAGAAGTCTAAGCATATTTCTACTGACATCACTGGGCGCTTGTCTTCTATTGAGCTGTTCGTTGATGACATCCGTCACATATTGAATAACAAAATCTTCATTGTGTGTGAAACGAGACATAATAGCAATGTTTTCGAGATGTTCTTTCATTTCTAAAGACATCGGAACACTAGGGCACGACGTTTCATCTAAATTGTCTTCGCCTTGATTGGGATGACTAGGACTGGAGGCAGTGGTGACCACATCTCCCAATTTGGTGCCCAGAAGAAGGTCCTGTTGCATCATTGTCTTGGGCGGCAGTTTGGTATTAAAAGAGGCCAATATGTTGTCGACGAAGCCCTTGCAGTCTTCGTGATCGACCCAAATGCGTTCTCCGAGCGAGTCCTCAATGAACACCTTCAAGAAGGTGTCGGGCCATGAAGTTTCGTCATGATATACGGCTAGCAATAGATTTGCCGCTAATATTGAAACTAAATTATTAGACTTTGTTTTGAGGCTAAGCGTTGAGTCGCGTTTCAGTAGTGAACAAAAGGCTTCGACAACTATTTCAGTGCAGAAAAGCAAAGGACGAGTTTTCGCCAAATAGCAGAGCGTTAGGTATAGACAGGACTCAGGTTTTGCTCTCTGGGCTCGCAATTGCTTCACAGCTCCGCACAGAAGCGCTTCTACTCTCTCATCGCTAACATCTTCGGCTTCAATGACTCGATCGAGTAATTGGTTTGAGTCGACCTCAACCGCAAACTCTTCCCAATGTTCTCCTGATTCTCGTCTCAATTGTATGGCTCCTGAAGAGCGTGTCATGTGATGTGATAATTGAAGTTTCGATTTCTTTGGAGCCGAGGAAGTGCTGATTGTCGGCGAAGTGTCTCGTTTTGGAACCGATTTAATCGATGAAATAGACTGTTGTGCTGACGGCGCAGATGATGCCGAAGACGTGCCTTTCGGTGAAACGTTTATTTAATTATGAATTAAGAGTTATTTAATTAAATATAAATCAAATCATTTAATACCTAAAGCAATAAAGCTTTGAGACGAGAGTGGCATCAGTTTTACTTTTGCTCTTTTTGAGGACATCTTCTTATTAATCAATTGTCAAATAATTGTTAAATAATGACAAAAATAATGAAAAACAATCGCATTAATAATGAAAACAAATCACAAAATTGGTGACAACTTTAGTGCCGATTGAAGTGTTTATATAAAGAGTTAAACCACAAATCGAGAGCTTATTTGTAAATAACATTTGTCCACAAATTATGTCACAAAATGGGATCCAATGAGTGAAAGTCCTCTTTTGAAAGCGAAATTATCAGAAAGACATCAAATAATTGCGATTTATATCGAAATTGAAGTAAAAGCGAAATCAAAATTTCAAAAGTAATTATGATTAATAAAAAAATATCACTTTTTTGACTTTATTTTCGTTTTGCTAAACGATTAAATTTTGTCCAAACTCTATGTTTATCTGGACTGCGATCACTGCAAATCAAAACATCATTCATGTAATGCTTGGCTGTATTCATAACACAAACACAACATAAGCCATAGTTTTTCGTAATCAACTCATTTAATTAATTATTTAAAATATAATTAGAATTTAATTAAATTATAAACTGATTATTATATAGAATATATTGTTAACAGTGAAATGAGTGACGCAGTGATTAACGTCGAGCGAGAGGTCGACAAAGTAGTGAATAAATTCAATGAATTGCAAAAACACAACAATCAAACTCTTAATGATTTAATTAAACAAATAGAGAGCTATCAGAGAGACCTCATTATACTGAGCAGTAAGTCACGTAATTATAGTATTATATATTGAATGTAATTCATGTATTGAATGTATCTTCCAATAGCGCCAAACAATGATTTAACTGAAATCCAATGCGATTTATTATACGATAATGTGATAAAAAAGAGCCGAAACACGATCTCTCAGTTCTCTTCAGAACATCGAGATATTCACTCTTCTGTTTCACGTATTGGTAAAGCTATTGATAAGAACTTCATCAGTGACTTCGCTTCGGTCAACAACGAATCGCTTTTCGATAACAGTTATAATAATAATCTATTAAATGAAGTAATTGTTGAACACTTTTTACGACAAGGAATGCTTGAGATCGCAGAGCAGTTGACACGGGAGGCAAAGCTCGACATTTCTGAGGAAAAGAAGAAACCGTTCACTGAATTGAACACCATTTTGGACGCATTGAAATCAAATAACTTGAATCTTGCGCTCGAGTGGGCCATAAATAATAGGGAAAAACTGAGACAACAGAACAGCAACAGTTGTCTTGAGTTCAAACTTCACAGATTGCAGTTCATTGAGCTCTTGAAAGGAGGTCTTAATAATCAGATGGAACTCGTGAGGTATGCGCGCGAGTACTTCCAGCCGTTGGCGGCTAAACACGAACGCGAAATACAGACTTTAATGGGAAGTCTTCTATATCTGAAAGTTGGGATTCAGAACTCGCCCTATAATTACTTACTGGACTCGCTCTCTTGGAGTGAAATCTGTGATATCTTTACTCGTGACGCATGTGCTCTCTTAGGACTGAGTGTCGAGAGTCCGCTCTCAGTCACTATAAACGCCGGCTGTGTAGCACTTCCAGCGCTGCTCAACATCAAGCAAGTTATGCAACAAAGACAAGTCACTAATGTTTGGAACACAAGAGATGAACTGCCCATTGAAATAGATTTAAGCAGAAAATGTCACTTCCACTCGATCTTCGCGTGTCCTATACTTCGACAACAGAGCTCTGAAAACAACCCTCCGATGCGTTTGGTTTGCGGTCATGTTATATCTCGGGACGCATTAAACAAACTCTCGAACGGCAATAAACTGAAGTGTCCCTATTGTCCGATCGAACAAAACCCAACCGATGCCCGACTCATCCATTTTTAAAAGTTTCATTTAATCAAAAAATGTTTAATCATTTGATTATAACTTATAAAACATTGAAAAGCATTTTCATTAAATTGTTTTAATTATAATTGTAATAATTGTAATAATAGTATTGATTATAATAATAACTAATATTAATTAATGTAATAATAAGTCTTAATACAGGCACATATATATAATATATATATATTATTTGAAATATAATACAATTACACTGATTTTGTAACTAAGCTAACTTTAACTCTATTATAAGATTATCATTGATTATCAGATAATCAAATAAAAAAAAGGCTTAACTACAAAAGCAACTGTTTGGTTCGTCAGCTGTTTTGTGTATTATATAAATGAGAAAATGAATATTCGTCTGTATTTTATGATATAATTTACTACTTTGTGGCGTAAAAATTATTCAAGTGTTGGAAGAAATTATAGGGATGTTGTTGTTGATGATGCTGTTGGTCCAGAAGCTGCTTATATGCAGAAAAATTTGCTGCTTTCATGTTATCGATTTGGGATAATATGTGATCCGATGGATATGAAGCCGAACCAATCAATGAATGGCTGCCTATTAAATGAGGAGACACTGGTCCCATCGATGGACTAATGAATGGTGTTGTCGTCGAAACACTGTTGGGGTGCAGTGTCGGCGCGTTTTGCCACCAAAAGTTTGGCGATGTGTAAAACGAAGGATTAAATGTCGGTAGAGATGGATTGTATTCAGATATTGCCGGTCTCACTGATGACAGGTGTGGTATTGACATAAGTGACTGGTGTAACACTTTTGAGGATAACATATCACTCTCTAGTTTAGGACTTTGTTGTTGTCGTTGTGTGTGTTGTACTGTCTTATGATGTGATTGCTGTCTAAGATGGTTGTGATTGTTGTGGTGATTGTGATGGTTGTGATGATGCACTGGATGTGATGATTGAGTAACCAAAGAAACCTGTGGCGGATGACGGACTTGTGGTTTAACTAATTGTTGATGCGATGAATGATGTCTTTCTATTTGTTGGTCTCGTTGATGTCGTTGAACTTGATATTGCTTTGACTCATGTTTTGCGTGCGAATCACTGCGTGGAAGCGCTTCATGATAATGAACAGATTTGTGAACACTTTGAGGAACAATATTGACTGATTGTGGACATGACTTTAGAGGTGTTGGTGCCAAAGGTGTTGGCAGTGATGTGGCCGTAGTGGTCGAGGGTGACAATGAAGGTAATGGTGTTGTAAAAGCAGTGGTATTGTCTAACTTTGGTTTTGGCACTTGTAGTTTCGGTGATTCGATCTTTTTCTTCTTAAGGCTCAAATCTAAACCATAAGAACCATCGATCAATATTTGTGACGGAGACGTACGACTGTCTGCTTCTAGATATCGCTTCTTAACACTTAAATCTAAAACGTCATTACAGGCAAAATCTGATGGCATTTTCTTTGGTTGGCATTCATTTTTGAATGAGGAAGAATGAGCGGGCAATGGAACTGATATATTCTTATCTGTATTTGTGTTTTGATGTTTGTTTTGATGGTCTGGTACTGTAAAAATAGGGTTTGATGTCTTATGAATGACTGATGGTCTGCGCTGATAAATATCATATGACATTCTCTTAATTTGAAGCGATGACGACATTTGTATCGGTTTAGGAGTCAATGATTTTCTTGGAACCGGAGATATCTGTTGAGGCGGTGAGAGTCCTGTTTTG
Organism: Nanhermannia nana; assembly: GCA_033996565.1. Lineage (NCBI taxonomy): Eukaryota > Metazoa > Arthropoda > Arachnida > Sarcoptiformes > Nanhermanniidae > Nanhermannia > Nanhermannia nana. The sequence continues at coordinate 10,557 of JAUJYT010000063.1, forward strand.
GCTGACATCGAAGGCGGAGGAGTTATGATCTCAGCTTTAACGGAGTTGACAAGAGTTGATATCGAAAAAAGTGGTGAAGCGGCGACTGGGAAAGGAAGTGGTGCACTAGTAGTGGTGCACGCGATCGGATGCTGGAGTGACGACACGGTATTTATGCTATTTTTAGTTTCAGAGAGTAATGGTTGGGTTAAGTTTTGATTTTGTGATTGTGTTGGTGTTTGTGTTGCAGTAACTGATGAAGAATTGGATGATTCAATCTTATTATCACAATCAGGGACTTCATCACAAACTTCTTCATCATTAGAAATATCACTGACAGGACTCAAATGCATCACAGTTTCAGTTTCATTATTAGCACTATTTTTTAGAGATATCTCAACTTCTCCTTCTTCATACTCTTCTTCATCTACCAGTTCTTCTTCTTCAGTGAGATCTTCGCGCTTTAACTCTTTTTTATCGCTTTCAGTATCTTCAGTATCACTACTGCTATCATTCACTTCTGGTTTAACTTTTATTAGTTCTTCAACTAAATGTACTTTAAGTTTATTATCAGTATTTTCTGTTTGATTCCTTTCATTCCTCTCATTCCTCTCCTGACTCTTTACTTTCAATAAATTTAATTTTACAATTAATTTCGGTTGTTTTGGTTCATCATCTAATTGTTGTTTCTTTTCCAAAGTTGAATCGCTATAATTCTCGTCCTCGCACTTACTCTTCCCTTTAACACCATTAACAACTTGTTTGCCTACTTTTCTCTTATACTTAATAGCATTAGTATTAGAGCTATCAGTAGTCCTCTGCGTCTGCTTTTTTGCTTTCTTAGTGCCTGTACTGCTACTACTGGCAGTTTTTCTTCTCTTTCTTTTGTCCTGATCACCATTTAAACGTCTTTCGAATGGTAGTAGTAATCGTTCATAATGTCTTCGAGTACAGGTCGCAGCGCTAGTACTTCCAGGATCGCCACCCATCTCGTCATAGAGTTTTTTCCATAACTTATTGCTCGTTATTTTATCATAACCGCCAAGTTTTTGGGCGTGAGTGTAGAAAAAGTATAAATCAACTAAAATTAATAAATAAATAAATTTTAATTATTCTCAAAATTATAGCTCATTAAAAAAAAGAATATTTAATATTCGTTGTAATTATTGTAACATTGTAATTATCGTTATTTTGTTGAATATTTTGAACTTTTTTCAAACCTTTTACAACTATTTCTTAACTCATTAAAAGGTTTAGTGAATCAGATATTGTTTTAAAATAAATTGAATAATATTTAAATAATGATTAATGAAGTCCTAATCATAATTGATGCGAATGTTATGAATGGTTATGAATAGTGTGTATGGTGTGTATGCAGTGAGAGATTGATTACTTTGTTTGAAGCCTAGATGTGGAACCCGTTGAATCGGTGTTTTGCGTTCTCTCATAAACTTATTGAGTTGTTTGAGAAATGTTTGTTCATTCTTAATGCAGATGTCCTTCAATTTGGTATTAACTTTATTGTTATTTTTCACATTCCCTCTGACACTCTTTTCACTGGAATTGCTTCTATTAAGCGCTGACCTTCTTGTGGTTCTTATCTGTGATGTCTTGCTTTCATCTGATGTATTTGATTCAGGCGATGAACTTCTTTGACAGCCACTTTTGCTGACCGGCTGCTTCTTTCTTGGACGACCTTTCAATTTAGGCGCTGAACACGTATTAATATTGATGGGAGAAAAAAGAGAAAAAGAAAATCCATTATGAAATTTGAGAGGAAAATGCTTTTTTCTATTATATTCACTTTTATTCAGTCTATGCTTTAATACTGTTTATAATGAAATTATTGATAATATCGCTGCAAAACATTTTTTTTCATTATTATTGTTGAAGTTCACCATATTTTCGTAATATAGCTTTTACTATACATGATATATAAGTAATATTTGTGTACATTGTATTCATACAAACGTATAATATAAATGTTTAAAACTTGAGCTCAAAATTTTATTCTCCACTTTATCTATTGAAACGCCTAAACTCGTAAGCTATCTGTTTATTTTCTGACTATAAGTATATTTATTTAGAAAAGAGCATTGAATGCCAACTCTTTTGAATAACTGATAATAACTTATATAAAATGTATATATATATGAAATACAAATTTTATACCGAGATGGTCACAGTTGAGATCATTTTGCAGAAGTGCCTCGTGTTCGAAAGTGTCGCGACAGAACACTATATTCAGCTTATTTTCTGTGGTCGGGATTCCCAGTGAATTAATAGCTAACTGTACCGATTCCTTATTCAGCCATTCGTTTTCTTTTCCTTCGATTCTACGCAAAAGTGCGCGATAACGACAATATCGCGGATATGAGAGTATGACCACCGATGAGCTCGAACTAACATCGCCTAAAGGATAATGAACAAGAAGAATAACAATCAAAATATTATAATGAAATTATTTTTTTTGTTCTTCACTAATTTGTTCAATGAAGCGCTTTATTAAATTCACAGTTAAGGACAGAATTAATGACTGATTCAAAGCTCAAGAAATTGCAATTTAAAACTTTTTATTATTATTATCATTATATAAAAGTATTTTGACAGCGCGTACTTGCGATAACTTTAATAGGAAATGAGTTCTAGTAATCGAGCCATTAATCTGAAACTAACGTGAAAAATATTTCAGAGAATCAAGTAATAGGTTTGCATTTATTTTCTAAACAAAAAAAACTAATTTGGATGTCGAGTAAATCAATTTCTAGTTTATTTTTTATTATTATTTTTGAGAAAAAATGAATGTAATCTTAAAAATTTTTCAAAAAGCGGTTAAAAATGTTGAAATAGATTGAGTCGGAAAAGAGAGTGTGATCTAAATCGATAGAAAACATTAAAAACAAATGTTAGCGATAATTAAAATAAGAGGCAATTAAATAATCTTTCTCTTCAAATATATAATGAAAATAAGGTTAACAAATAATTATTATATACATTTACACATATTTTAATAATAAAGTGCTTATTTTGGTCATTAGTGCGTAAATGGATTTTTACTTTCAGATACAATAAAATTATGAATATATTGAGTTCATTTCAAGTTTGATATAATAAAAACTATATAAACTTGTAAGAAGTCTTTTAGGACACAAACTAGTCTTAGAATATGTTTATATTAAAAATATGTTTATCGATATAGTAGATCAACAAATTTGGTCTTATATTTGATGCCCTATTACTCGTTCCCTTTTGTCTTGACTGCCATAAAAGATAGTCTTCCCTTGAAGTCTAATTAAGGATTCAGTGCACGGATCGAAATGCGAATTGAAAAAAAGCTGCGCACAAATCAATTAAATAACAAAATTGTATTATCGATTGTAAGTCAAACATTTTATTCTCTCTTTTTTTACTATTGAAAGCTAGAAATAGAGCTGAAGGAGCGGCGAAGACATGAAGACTCAATATAATAGAGTAGTGATAGTTGTGATTGGGATGAGTTTCAACTTTAAAGTACAGAAAATATACTGTATGTATAATATTGAAGCACACCTTTAAAAATTTATCGCTCGCTTTACCAGTATATAGAAAAATAAGGAGAACGAAAGCACGTAACAAAATACGAGATTTTTCTCTTTTTCCTTAAGGGATTTCAACAAAATAACTTATATCAGACTTATATCAGTAAAGAGTGGCAAAAATAAGAAAAAATATTACATAACAAATATTCCAATTTGGAAAAGTCATAAAAATACAAATAAATCTAAAAACTTATGAAAAAAGACATTATTATTAATTATTGTTATAATAATTATTTTTTGGTTTCTGTAATCTATTTCTGTGTTCTGAAAAATACAAATATTCAATATTAAACTTATAGAAATAGTTAACCTTAAAAGTGTTATTAAATGATTGAAGTATTGATTTAATGCTTTTTTTTTAAATTGAAGTTTAAAAACTTTAGATAAGGAAAAATATGCAATAATTTACTGTTTAAACAACATCTCACAGTTGTCTTATTAGTTGTCAGAATAACTTTAAGTTGACATCAAAGATAAAATAAATAATTTGATTATAATGATAAAAAATTTGAGTTTTAATTATAAATTTGAGTTTATTTAATTTCAAATTATGTTAAATATATTCAATTATTGTAAAAAATATTAAATTATATTTTACAAATTTTTTTTTGTTAATAATGAAATTGAAGGATAATTAAGATTTAATCGTTAAACTCAATGTTATTTTATGTCTAATATAAGTTTAGTATTTAGTACCAAATTGTTATGAAGTGCTCAAAATATTTGAGAAAAGTGAGCGAAATAACTGAAAAATAAGAGACATTAAGTTGTAAGTAAACAAATGATAGACGAAGTTAATGAAGTTATTTGTAATGAACTTAATATACGGTATGAATTACTTCAAACTAATTCCAGTAATTAATTATAAAAGCATTCAAAATAATGCGTACATTTAATTAATTTGTTTATTACTCGTTGAATATTAACTTTTGAGAAATATGCCAAATAATTAAATGGAAGGCATAATAATTATTATGAATAATCTATAATTAATTGCGAGCATTTGTTTCATCGAATAGATTTGTTTTACAGGAGTGGCGAAAGATATGCTTTCACTTCCATGGAATCCAAATGGAATTTAAGTCTAATTTTAAATGGAAAAACATCGGAAAAGTTTTTCTATTGTTCAGCATATTTGAATCTCAAATATTTAATAAAAAAAACGAATGAAAACCAAAAATAGATTGATTTACTTTTTAGACATTTGCCTTCAAAACATTCTCCTTATAATAGTGTGAAAAACAATATAATGTAGATATTGGTCGGGCCATAAATTTCCATAAAGTTTGAAAATGTATCAAAAGTATCAAATTTAGTAATATTTTGTTGAAATTACATTGAAGTTTAAATACTTGAAATAGAGACAAAGTCACACATATTTAAAGATAGTTAGCGTTTCACTAAAATTAGAACTTATTATACGAATACAATAAGTTATTCTACACAAGTATTCGATTCACAAAGTCCCTCATATGAGTTACTTTTGAATTTGTTCTACTTTTCACACTACAAACACTAAATGCATGCTATTCTCACTTTTGTAGTAATGATTTCTGTTTTAAAGTGAAAAATGATAAATAGATATTCGTATACACATAATGTTTCACAATTTATTGTCAATAAAGACCACTTTTATAATACTTTTTGTTTTTGGAATTTTCTTTTTCCTTTTATAAGAAGATTTATATGATTTTTTGCATTAAAATATTTGATATCATTTTCATGTTTGACATCTTGAATATTAAAAGAAACATCTTAGAGAAAGAAATCTTTGCACTTAATAAAAGAATAAAAAACTTATTTGAAAGAAACATAAATTTTCATAAATAAATTAATAAATATTCAAATAATATAAGAGAATGATCTCATTTCTATGTCTATGACAAGTAGGAAAAGCGTATTTATTTCCTCCTATTTATACAAAGATAGCTTTATATTGATTTATGTTATCAACAGAATCAATAAAGAAATGACATTATATATAAATTCCATTTTTGTTAACATATATTCACATATTTATTTCCTCTATAAACCTAAATAAGTATTCTCTTTAATATTTATTTGATATATCGAAACTTGACTGTAGAATAATTTTCATTTATTGAGCTATTGTTTTGAATTAGTGAACATCTCTTATTGCAATTATGAAAAAGTCAGAATATTTTCCCCTATATATCAAAAGATATAGTAATATATATAGAATGTAGTATTATATATTATATCTTTTACTGTATTACTCAAGAATATGGCTGTAGTTCAGGTTTAGGTCCAATAAAAATTGATTCGCTTGTTGTAACATAAAGTAAGATCTCTTTCTATTTTTCTCTCTCACTAACTCTCTATTACTCAATATTTTCCCTCTTTTTTTGGTCTCAATTCTTTTTCTAGTTATGGCCATCAGTGGTACACACTTAGCCTTCATCAAATAGTAAGCGATGTGAGAGTGAAAAAGGGATTCATTTGTTATTCATTTAATCAAAACCAACGAGAATCAGAATCTGATACTGAAAACATTGAAAGCAATCAAAATACTAACATATAAATAGTGGTTCAGAATGGCAGTGGATATTATTGCCATTAAGAATCTATTCAATAAATGCTATCTTTCTTTTTATTATTGAATAAATTATGTTATATTAAATCGATTTCACTTAAGGTTTTCTTAGAAAATAAAAGTGACTAAAAATCAATTTTATTTTGGATAATGTCTTAAATAAGAAGTAAAAAAAGTATTTAATGATAATGAATTCACGTCGCGATAAAGTTGTGCATTTGAGAAAATTAAATCGACAGCTTTTCCTCGTACTGCCAAAAGATAATTATAAAAAAAATAAAATATTTCCTTCTTTTCAGCTTTTAATAATTTTCGCTTCACTCAATTCAATCATTGATCTCATAAATATATGCTATACTCATATTCTCATATTACTTAACATATGAATTAACACGCATTTTAAATAAAAGTGAGTGAAAATAAATTTTCTGAAATCCATGAATTAATTTTGAATTAATTTTGAATTAATTGAATACCTAATTATAAATATTAAAATTAGTTCAATAAAAAGATAATTTTTTAGAAGTTAATATATACTTATATAATAAAAGAAATTATAAATTGAAGAAAAATGACTTAAAGTGATTCACTTATAGTATTTATCACTTTGAAAAACAAAAAATAAAGTAAAATAAAATAAAAAGAAACTTTACATTTTGAAAGCTTGAGTTATGTCATGTATGTGTGATCGCAATATAAAGAGTGTATTTATAGTGATATCTCAAAGTTCCCCACTTTCTGAAAAGCATCAAATCAAAAGTGTTATCCCCTCTCTGTTAAGCGCAATGCAGTCTTAAGTGAATGAAACCCTTTTCATATTTATTGAAATGAAAAAGAGTAGTTTTAACACAACTCTATTTAAATAGAAAAACAAATTATATTAATTTTACAGTAAATGATAAAATAGGATATAATTTATTTCTAAATATTGGTTCTAAAGATAAAATGTGATGCACTCGAAAATTATATTGTAAGCCACACAACAATAGTATTGATTGTTAAATCGTATGTCTGGTCTCCCCCATAAAGAGAGCCCACCTCCACATCGAATACCCCCACAGTTAAGAGCATTGAGACCCGCACTAAACTGAATCTGTTTTTGCAGAACAAAGCAAAAGCTGCCACTCTGTATCTCATTGACTTCAACCATAACTAAGTTCTAAACTTATTATTGAACAAATGTTTTCTCCAATCATCAACAGTTTGAAGCAAAACAGCAGCTCTTTCGCCAAATGTAATATATAAACGTATATCTGTGAGACTCAACCAAAAAAGCGTATCTTTAAATAAAAATAGATCTTTCGCTTCTCTCGTCTCTTCCTTTCTTTCACTGGTCTCTCACTAATACACATAAATCACTTTTCTCATGATTTCGTTTTCCGGAATCAATAGTTTCATTCATTCATATTTGCGCTCATATTAAGTCAGGTAATTAATTATATGCTTTTGGCACAATTTATTTACATTCAATTTAAATTTTAAAAACGTAATTTTTAAATCTTAATTCAATTATATCTATAATACAATAGTGTGAAATAATTTAACCTAAATTACAGCCTTTAATAACTAGTTTATTGAAAAAAACCATAAATATTGAGCTTTTTTTTACTAAAAGTAAAATTTTCATTATTAAAACAAATTGACGCTAATCTACAAACAGATTATTGAATTAACTGGTTTTACCACTAGATATAATATATAGAACATCACCAAATCATTTAAGAAATAGAAAAAAAGGTGGGATGTGATGTATTTTTTTGAGAGAATACCATTTTTTATGAACTTCTTGCTGAAGAAACTCTCACTCACGATATGGCTCGTAAATGATAGATCAGATCAGTTTTTATTGATTCGTATATCAGTTATCTCTGTATAAGTTAATTGTAGACATATATATGTTCTTAAGTAATAGACATTGAGAAATACTGCTTAAGGCGAAGATTATTATAAACAAAAAAAACTTTTTAAATAATGATACAGTAATAATGATGACGATAAAGATTTATTCCTTTCATTATGTAATCCACTAAAAAATGTTAGTGCTTTCGATTTTTCAAACAATAATATCAAAAATAAATATTAGGGAATAAAAATAATATTAAAGATATTTGTGTAAATATAAGTATTAATATCAACTTTAACCGCATAGAAATATATTTCTAATGTAATAAATAAGATATATGTATAGTAAATATTTAATATAATGTGTAGTTCAATATGAAAAAATAGGCACAAGAAGTCGTCCTTGAATGGCATCAACTTATCATTGAAAAAATAAGTGCAATAATAATAATAATGTAATTATTTGGATTTGAAGCATAACCCAACATAAACCCAACGTAAAAAAGAGGGCATAAGTTGAACAATAGAAATAACAATTTTTCACTTGTACTGAGAAAAAATCTTCTTTTTCTTATATCTCTAATTATAATTCAGTCAATACAACAAAGAAAAAATAAAGACTGCGTTTGTTATAACTTATAAGTAAATTACTCAGAAAAAGAAGCATTCATTTACTTTTGATAGCAGAGTAAATGATATTATTATATTGCTATCCTGTTAGGTCTGTTTTATTACATTAATTGCCTAATCTGTGATATTAAAACACTTCTAAATAACAGAATATACAGCTATAACATATATATTGCCGTAATGTCAGTCATTTGAGGATTAGTATGAATTTGCTATCAAACACTCAGTAAAGATTGAATAATCATATTTATGGATATTATCAGTATTTCTTTGTATCGTGAAATTTAACAATTTTATCCATATTTTATAATCGACCGAATAAACTAATAAACCAAATAAAATATTCACTTCATTATTCTCGCTAACGAGTCTTTTTCTAATATAATTTTTTTGTATAAATTTTTTCTTCATCTTTTTTCAACTTAATGAAAGACTACAACAATGAGATAATTGCAAAACCTGTTCATCTAAATAAGATCTTTTAAAATGAATGCGTATTTTAAAAAGAAATGCGTTGATTCATGTAATATTAAAAACTTGTTATTTATTGCTATTATTAATGGTGACTTCAGATCCTTAGCCAGAACTCAATTTAATCATTTTGACCTAACTTTTAATGCAAACGACTCGAAATAACAGCAAACCGCCAACAAAACAGCAAAACAACACTTTTTAGCGCTGATTGCGAGTCAAGTTAAATAAATCAAAAAATATCAAAACTTAATATTTACGGTACATAAAACTTATTAAAGGTTAAACTAATCATAAATAAAAATAAAAGAGATGCAAAGTGTGCAGTAGAACGAGAAGTTACTTTATGAACACTACCAAATTTGGGTCACTGGGTTATTAATGTATATTTTTCTTTTATAGTTTTATGCCATTACTATTAACTAAACGTCAAACTAATACAAAAAAAATTATTTTATTTCTTAGATATAGGAAATTATTATTTCGGATAATATGAAAAATTTTGATGAAGTTCTTCCTTAATAAAGTTTTCCTCGAATACTATATATATTATCAATAAAGCAATCGCTATTCCATTATTGCACAATCATAGAAAACATTATTAATATAATAAAATTTTATGTTTAAATTTTATGACAATATGAAAAATTATAAACTTATTTTATATATTGTATTATTGAATATGGACAGCGATAAGAGTAAAATAATATCAATAGTTTTTAAATTATGATTTGGCACAATATTGACGTTAACATATTAATCGCTTTTTTCTATGTAATCAAAACAATTAATAATATGATTATTATTGGTTTGAATGGTTTGAATCAACAAGTCTTTGCATAAATATTTTAGACAATAATATGGAGACTTATTTGCTTATAAGATTGGATTGAGTTTGTCTGTCAAACTCATTGAGTCGCAGACATATCCACACTTATGGAATGAAAGGCCGATTATTAGTGATAATTTATTGGCACAGATTTATCTATCAATACAACACATAGTATAGTATAATCAGAATTGGCGTTAGAGGAGAGTGAGAAAGAACGAGAGAGAAGACGAAGCAATATGTCTTTACAGTGCTATAGAATATAAGAGTAAGTGTAATACCGAACAGAGCTAACAGTTTTTTGTGAGCCGATCGATTCAAAGTAAGGGACATTTACTGCAACATAAGAGTTACGTACGAGTCTATGGCTATGTGTGGCTTCAAATGCAATGAAGAACGGGAAGTGTCCTAAAGAAAAAGCTAAACTTATCTTATTGTGTGGTATTAGAAATATATATATTCGTAATATATATCTTCACTATATAGTAGAATCTCTGCAATTGTGCCATCAAATTGTTATTACTGTAACGTTTCAACGATTCAATCTTTATCTTATATAAGTTAGTGTCGAAAAATAAAAGGCAAATATAAACTTATAACAAACAATATTAACTCAAAATAAGTAACATTTTTTCATTTGTCTTTTATAACAAAAGATCACTTTCTGCGATGTTAAGGAAGGAAATGTGCAAAGTATTAAAAAAGCAAAAAAATATTAAATTTTATATTCAAGTATAATTAAAATGTGAAACTCAATTACGTCTAAATAGTTTAGTGTCAAAATTTGTAGCAATAAAGAACTTAATGATTCATTTAACATATATAAAAGAGATGGATGCAAAAAAACAAAATTAGATGCTAATCTTTTTTCCCTAAACTCTCTCATTATGTGTTTTATAAGTCAAGACGAAAACAAAATTAAAGGAAATGTAAATAAAAAAGAACATAAATTAACCCAAAATAATGCAAAAAACTGTGAACCATATTTGATAATAAATAATCATAAAATAATTTATTTTTGTTGTAAAGTTGACTGATCCTAAGTGTATGTTATTGAATAGTATTTAGAGGTATTTAGTAGAGCATTGCAATACTCGCATACAATTATATTTTTCGCTGCTTTTGCTGTGCATAAAAATCTCTAATAATAAATAGAGAGTATTTATAAATAAAAATACTGTATAATAAAATATTACTCATTTACACGAGAATTTAATATATGACAGCATATAATTAATCTTTATTTGTTATTTATTAGTAGCCGCACAAGTTATTCAATACAAAATTATTATCCATTTTGCAAATAAAATTTAGAATTCATAAAAAATAATCTGACTCGAGAAGGACTGAATTATGTTTCTGTACAATAGGGGGTTAAGATGGGATTAAAGAGAGCTCCAATTTTTTGTGCCTTCATTTGGTTAGAGACCAAATATTTGAGGATTGCTTTCCTCTGTTTCAATAAAATCTTATAAATAATTTTTTTTATAACCATTGATATTATATCGATTAATTTAGTTATACAATAAAAATTAGTTGTATGTGATTTCAGTTCACAAATTGATTAATAATCATTACTTTAATTTAAAGGAAAATTTTGTGTTTAAACTTTAGTTTAAAACATTTCTGTTGTAGTTTTTCTGTAAATTCATTAATAGCTATCAATTAAGCCAAAAGTTTTTTTTAATGTCAAATAAACTACTTTTATAGTTATTGGAGCAGCAAATCGATTAAAATAAGCCATTATTGAATAAATTAAGAACTAAATAATAGATTAAATTTCAAAAAAATAATAAATAATATTAATAATAAAGAATTTATAGCGAAATATAGAGTTAAACGAGAAATTCTTTTAATAAAAATGAGTGAAACTTTTTTCAATGTATTTCAATTGTCGGGTGGATATCAGGTTTTGAAAATAGTTATGAGGAAAACCTCTATTACAAATGTAAAAAAGACTTTTAATGCATTTGTAGTATCGCCAGAAGGAAAGAAAAGAAAGCACTCAATAGAAATACTTTCTAAGCATTTAATTTATGTTAAGGTGGCTTTCAATAAAAATTCTTTCTTATCCAATGTTATAATAATAATTTCAATATTAATAATAATGATAATACCAAAAATAAGTTGTGGCAACAAAATAGTTAAAGAGAATAAAAATTAAAATGCATAACAAGTAATAATTGGTTATTTATTTTGGTAATATTTCACCAGAAAATATGAGTGGCTTTTCTTGGAAAAAAAGTGCATTAACTTAACGTCTAATATAATATATCAAATCTTAATCAATCATTGAATTATACACCAAAAGAGAAAAAGTAGAAGAAATATTTTAAGGGGTTTAAAGCAGAGTATGTTTTTCCACAATCAATAATAGTTTTCAAGATAAATGAGAGAAACATTTTTTTCTTTTAACTTAATTTTGTGGAGACAAGGTGTTTGGTGTTTGGTGTTTATATGTAAAATTTGTAAAATTGTAATTCATATTATAGAATGTGTATAACTTAGCAAAAGGCAAAGGCAAAGGCAAAGGCATAGGCAAAGGCAAAGACCCCGATTTCCTGTAAGCGCAATAATTTGTAATGCAAGCGACACACAAAAAATGATGTTTCAGAAAATGAAGTACTGTTGGGGGAAATCGCTTAGAAAAAAGTTTGGGGAGATTGAGATTAAACACAGTCTAACCTATACTTTTATCGTTATGTGAATATTGATGTGATACCAAGTATTTCACTTGAAATATAATTTATAATTTATTCTATGATTGGCCAATATTTGAATTGATTCTATTTTTATTACTATTATATTTCTGTTTGATTAGAATTTCTGGTTTAATATAAGAAAACATAACATATCATAATTTTATTTCCTGCATAAAAAGGGGAAAAATAATAGTAATGTTTGACTGTATGCCAACTACTTTTTTGGTTATCTACTCTCTAAATGTTAAATTGCAATTCCCTTCGTTAGCCCCTCCTATGATCCGTGACTCAGAGTAAGCTTTACAATAATTTTCTCTTTTCATTGAAGTTCACAATTAGAGTTGATTAAGATTTGAATTTCTATAATGAGATGTGATGTGATTCTAGCTTACCATCAAATAAGTATTTATGAAATGTTTCGTAAGAGATTTGTTTAGTCTTTTCATATAAGTATAGAAAATATTGGAATAAATAAATGAATAGTACAACAAATAAAAGAGAGAAATGTGGTGAACGCGGAAATAATGGATGAAATGCTAAAACGAGAAAAATAAGTGAAAATAGAGAAACGAGGGGATAAAGCAATGAAAAGAAATGACTTATTTTCAATAATTTAATATCTTATTTATACATATATTCAAAAAGCAATGCGAATACAAATACTGAAAGAGTTTTATATAGAAAATGATAAAACCAAATAATTGATGAGCAAAAAACTGTCGCTTTATTTAATTAGTTAGCAAACAAACATTTAGTACAGATCTCTTACCATTAACTTGTTTTTCATGAATAACATCATTGAAATCGAGTCCAGAATTGATAGCGATTGGATGCAAAGACTGATGCAATGACTGCCACTGATATTTGCTATTGTTATCAGAATTACTATTATTATGATTGTTGATTGTGTTGATTGTAGGAGTGATTATGGTTTGAGTCTTTAATCCAGTCATCCAATCAACTTGATCTGTGATCCAGGAAACTAAATCGCTTAATCGTAATATGACTTTATCGGAAGCGGCCAATACTTCATGCTACGTTAAAAAATGGCATTAAATATATATAACATACTACTTATACAATATATAATAAGTTAGCATTCATATAATACCACTATTACCACTTCTAGCAATACTACAGTATAAAGTATTTCATATATTATATAACCCTAAGACAAGATTGAATAGGATATCAAACATTAAAGAGCTGTATATGTTTGTGTGCGAAACACAAAATAAAGCAAAGTATCAGTTAAAAGATTGGAAGAGAGATAAAAGATAGAAAATACGCCTAAAATTAATTGCTCAGAGACGACATGTACTACAATGTCACTAATGTTCAATAATGTTTTTAAAAGTTTAATGAAATCCCTGCAAAAAAGTAAATAAGGCGTAACATGTTTTCATAAAATTAAACTTCTTCTCAACAGTAGAGTGTGATTGACTTTTGACTGAGTAAAGCAAAAGAGCAAAACACACAAATGAGAACACAAATAATAATAATAATAATAAGTGAAAAAAATAAAAACTAACATAAATGTATACAACACATAAAAATTATTATAGTTTGCCGTCAGTTCTGTTTTTTTACCCGATATAAACATCTGAATTAAAAAAAACAAAAGCATACAACAACATAGATTCTCAAACTTTTTGTCTTGCGGATCAATTATACATAATTAAACACATGGCCCAAAGACCATAATGATAAAGTTTATTGGCTCATGGATCACTTGTGATCCGTAAATGGTAGTTTGAGAAGCTTGGCATATAAAATTATAGTTGGGTTTATCATTGTTAATTACAAAAAACATTTCAAATTAAAAAATTCTCTCAAATTATAATAAATGAAACCAATGAAATAAACCAATTAATCGAAAAATTAGAAATTAAAACGAATTTAAAAATTTAAAGTCTGTCATCTAAAAAATCTTGTCAGCAAAGGTTAATGCACTGATCACTACTAGTGAAGCAGGTTGAAACCCAAACCTAAGAATCTTGAGTTTGGGTTTGAGCATGGGTTGGGTTTGGGTATAGTTTTTTGAAAACTCGTTGGATTTGGGTGGGCATGGGTTTAAAGTTTGATGGGTTTGAAATTTCCTAACTTTTCCTTAACTAACTCCTACTTATTTTGAAAATAAATAAAATATTAGTATAAACTTTTAAATGTAAAAATTTTATTTTTCTAATTGACTTTGTTTGTGGTTTATTTTAAATATTTTACATATATCACAAGATATGATCTTATAGATAAAGGATTAAAATATTTGTGAGACAAAAATACTGATAATATCTTAATCGTGAGTTTGGAAAATCTTGGCCATGGGTTTGGGTTTGTATTGGGTATGGGTGGGCATGGATTTAATTTTTTGAAAACTTGTTGGATGAGTATGGGGATTGAAATTTGCTAACCTTTCCTTCAGTAATCACTACAATGAGAAATATGGATTATTGTTAAAAAAGTTACCGTTATTTATATAAAAAAAGAGCGTAACAGATAAACAAACAAAAACTAATAGTATGAGACTCTATGAGACTATGAAAATGAAAAAATCTGCGCAATACTCAAATAAAATGTGGTCAAGGAGTGCCGCAGGAGTATGAATAACAGCTTAACTCATTTAACTGGAGCTTTAAATGATAACATTTGCATAAAATCATGATTATATATCACTTGTGACTTAAATAAGTCAATTTACAAAATGAAAAGTTTTAAATTCATTTAAGTGTTACTGTATTTTACTTCTTTGTATAAGAAAAGAAATAAAATAAATTTGTATAAAAGCAATCGAAGATCTATGAAATCGTGATATGAAACGTGACCATTAAGTTTAAATTGCTATTTATTATTATTATTAAATAATATTCATTGAAAAATAAATTTCAATATATTATATACAGTATTACTCATATTATTTGCATTAAAGTTACTCAATAATGCAAATTACTGTCACTTAAACAGAGCTATATTTAAATATTCTGAAACACTTGTTTAGAGGAAAGCATAAAAAGTTTTCGCATTTGTGGTACTTATATAAGCACCAAAACAGTCCATAATTTTAAGAAAAAAAGGATTTTTCGGGGTTTCCTGGTCTATTCATTAAGTTTAATCATACAATAAGACTGTTATTCTATATAAAGTGCTCGAATATTGTTTAATTATTTCATAGACACTATGAACAAAATGTTTCGATTTATTAAAAAAATGAGTTTAATTATGTTTAGTCCAATAATTTCCAGATATTTCTCAGAAATCTTAAAACATTAATTCATAAAAATGTTTAACTTTAAAAAATCAGATAAAACTTTCAATTATTTTTTTTATGAAATGAACGCATAATTAAAATACAAGTAATGTTTGCAAATTCTTTGAGTTAATTTTCTAAGAAGTCTTTTATTGAATTAAATTTTTTAAAATTAAAAGTAAAGATCAAATGACAATATTCTAATCGACAATTAAATTAAAATTTGAACCAAATCAATATTTCTTAGCATTTACAGAACTAGCTCATGATTTTTATCCACTTTCATTTGTTAAACAAACTAAACTTATGATATAATACAAAAGACAAAGTAAACATAAAAGAATAGTTATCAGAATATTTTACATCAGTTTTCTGTTCAAATGAAACATAATAATCAAATTTCTATTCATATTTCATTGAATTGAAAATGATGTTAATTTAATATCTATATAAAGATAAATTATAGTTTTTTATTCCTTATCGATTAAATGAGATTTTACTTATACTGTTACATACATTGATATTAGCAATACTTTTACACAATTGATATAACTATGGCATTAAATGATGAGTAGAGTCCAAAAATAATAATATATTTATTTATTATGACTGAAATATTTTAATAATATTTGATAAAAAGTGGTTAAATATTTTAATTTGCTTTATTTTAAAATTTTTGCGCCAGATTTTTAAAAAAATCGCCAACATTATTTATTTCCATAAAAATATAATATAGATTAAGTGAACTCATTGGTTTTCTAAGACAATCTTTTAAGAACAAGGTTTCACGTCTAAATTTTCTTAAAACAATTTATACACAAAAATAAAATGTTCTTTTATACTAGAAAATTAATAAAATGTTTAGGGCATATCTTTTGATTTTCTCAAAACGTTGAGGGGCATGTTCAACATCACCAAATTCAAGCACTAATAGTATTAATATTATTATTTCTGTCTGTTATGAATTTTATAACATAAACCAATAATTCAAAGAATACAAGTATTTTTTGACATTTGCAATCAAAAAATATACTTATCATACAATATGTACTTTTTAGGGGACAAATATTTATCAAATATTTTTTGTTTGCTAATCCTTCAAATAATTATTTATATTGATTAATAATATATGTCAAATGAGTTCTACTTATGTGATTAGTTTGCGTACTAAAGTTTAGGGCATTATCTTTAACTACAAAATATTTTTTATATTTGAAATTGAGGCTCCGGTTTCATATTAGTGATGAACAAATGGCGGATAATAAGCGAATGCTTGATTGCATGCTTTTTTTGCTTGAAAAGTCCCATTTGGTCTCATGTTTGCTTATTTCTTAGTATTATTATTTTTGCGCTTAATCAGACATTTTTAAAAGTTTTTCTTAGAAAAAAGTCTTTTCAAGTGTTAATTAATTTTATGAAAATAAATAATTATCATAAGATTTAAAAAATAATGTAATCAATTCTTTATGTAGATTCTTTGTGAATTCAATCGTTTTTATAGCTCATTACATCAAAAATATAAAAGTTTACAGAAAATAAATATCAAAGCAAAGAAAACCTTTAAAAAATTGCAAAGTAATACCTGTATACAAAGCGTATTTTTAAATAAAACTTTAAACAAAACTGCGGAAAATAATGTGAAAACTTTTACGGTCAAATTATTTTAATTAAAAAATTTTCCTACCAAACCGACAAATTTAAAGACTATCATTTGATTTTGAAGGATATACCTAACCAAACAACATTTCTCACTTTGGATATTAGTAATGTTTATTAAATTAAATGTCAAATATGTGTTTATATTGAATTTAAATTAAGAGGATTATAATTTTTTGCTTTAAATTACTATTTAAATCAAAGTTACAGATGAATAAAAGTAAAAATTTTTTATGCTTATTAAGTGCTTTTTTGTCATTTTACATGCTTTTTTAAGCACTTTTTCTGAATATTTTGCTTATTATCCGCCCTTTGGTGATGAAAGTTTTGCTTTCACTTCCATTCTAATAAGCATTGAATAAAATGGAAGTGAAATCCGAAAATTGACTGAAAATGGAATTGTAATCATTGTTGTTGTACTGTTCACATCACTAAAATCCATAATAACGCACAAGTTTTGTTCATATTATTGGCCTTTTTGATATTCAATTATATCAAATTGCAATCACTATATGCCTGTATATGTAGTGATAAAAACTCAATTTAAATTTATTATTATTCATATCAGGAAATTAATGAACAGCTTCAATAAACAGAGTTCAAAACTATATCGGTTTAAATCAAAAGAAATTTTCTCAAATAGGTTTTAATAAAATAAAAGTATTCTAATGTGAAGTTATTTAGCATAAAGATGTGAAAACACAGCCAAAATTGCTAACAAAGAGTCAGTGGTCAGTCAGGTTCTGACGACGATTAGTCTCGGAGCTAATCGAAAGCTAAACCATTTTGAAAAATATTAAAAATAAAAATACTGTGTATGATCTCAATTAATATATAATTTTGAAAATAATCATATCACTAAATTAATGTTAACGCGAATGATTGATTGAGTTTATTATTTTAAATTCACTTGAATTTGGTTAAAAGTTTATCATTTTATTTAAAAGTATCTCAAGAGAAATGAGTTTTATTTTGATTAATCGAAATATTTAATAAAATGATGTAAAACAAATAATAAATTCTTTTCAAATCTATGTTGAAAAATATAAACTTAAAAACATTTAAACGAAAGTACACTGTATTTGTAAATTATTCTGTTAATCAAGTAATAGAATGAATGACTGAAAGGATTGAATTATATAATGAGAGCATTAAAGTATAGCTTATTTTTCTATTGAGTCATTCTTCACTTTATTTAACATGAGAGGAGAGAGAGAGTGAGTGAGTGAAAGATGAGTGAATTGTAAGTACAAATATTAATGAATAAGAGCACCATTTTCCCAATATATAATACAATCATAAAATACTATTCACTAGTTTTCTGCCCGATATTTCAAAGTGAATGTCTGTCCTTTTAATATAAGAGAATATAGTGTTGTGAGAGAATTTAGTAAAATATATGCGTTCTACAGATTTTTGTTATCGATTGAGAAAAAGAAGGCAAGAATCCAATATAAATATACAAATACTCGAGTGAGAGTTTACTACACTAATGAGAATTTTCTATAAAATGAATTTTTGTTTTTTCATATACAAAACGAGAGTAATTGTTTGAGTAAAGATGGGGTCGAACACTAGACTGGGTGAATGCGACTTAATTTGATTTTAGTGAATAAAAGATGAATTCTAGTTTTCTATTAGTTGAACAACAAATCTAAACATATGTGTCGTTACTTTTATCAGTAATAGAATGTAAAATTTACAAATATAAAATGCAGAGCAACTGTACAATCTCTAAAATACGAATATGAAAGGTTGGGAATCAAATATTTTTCTTTTATTACTCTCTAACACAAAACTTCAATAATAAAATTGGTTCACCTTATAAAATACAAATGAAGAGCTTTGGTTAGAATTAACAAAAGTAGTCCAATACAGACACAAAATGTTTTTTGTTACTAATGGTAAACAAGAATAAATAAATATTTCTACAATTTTTTTCCTATTTTGCTTACAGTTTAGAGTTGAACTTTATTTGAATAATAACTTCAATTAGCATTTGGTATATATTATTTAATAATAATTGAGACAAAAATTAAAAAACAGCATAATTTATGCGAGTGATAAGTCAGCAAAAAGCCAGGGCTCTGTTTTAAATGCAAAGCACAGTTTAAAAAACAATATATTCTGTTTTATTTTAATCAAATTTTTATTGTATTAGAGAATGCAATATAAAAAGACAAGTTAATGCTCTACTAAAGTCTTATTTATTAAAAACAGAATACAGTATCTCTCTCTGTCTCTCTCTCTCTCTCTCCCTCCCTCCCTTCCTCTCTGTCTGTCTCTCTCTATTTGTGATAATAATTACGACCTTAGGCACTATTCTTATAAATTAACGGCAATTATTCATTTAAAAGCGGATTATAATAAATAATGAATTACATGAAGCGTACAAACAAATAAAACTCGTATATTTATATTTTGCTGTTTGGTTATTATGAATATTATCTTAATATAATAAATGTAAGTAAAAATTTGACAAACAGTGAAATAAAATGAAAAAATTTTAGAAATGGCTTTTTATTTATATGCAGTACTATTAAAATTAAAATGAGGTAAATCACTATTTGATAATTTAGCTTCAAATGATGGCGAGACAGACATATTAGTTGATGATATTTATTAGTGATGCCAACGCTAAATATAGAGATAATAATGAAATATAAATATAACTCATGTTTAATAAGTTTCGAATTAAGGCTGAAATTACTTGAACAAAATATGCATCTTTCAGACAAAGAAGAGGTGGAATTTATAATGAGACTCAATATTGAATTATAGCAATACTTCATAAACTAGTTATAGATAATGTAAAACAGTAGTAGTATTACTACATTATAATCATTTATCATTTAGGTTTTGAGTTTTGTTGCACTTATACTAACGTTAAGGTCAGAAAAGGGATTAAAAACATTAAATGATAATTTTCATGTTGAAGTTCAGTCATATTATTCTAAACAGTTAGGAAGTACTGACAATTAAAAAGTACACATATTATCTAAGGAGCAGTGTGTGTGTGTGTGTAACTGCCAGTTATAACGAAGTTAGAAATGCTTTTACTGTTTAATAGAAAAGTTACAAAAACTAATTGCTTGAAAAAACATGTGTTTATATTTATGCGCTTTTAACTGTCATCAAATCTAATGAGTCATTCCTTATGGGAGCGGATTAATCAACCGATACTCAATCCAAGGATTCCCTGTTTAACTGACCCCAAATCAATTATCGTCAAAAACTCCATATTTTCTTGTTATAAACTAAACGTTTTTATAAGTTTATTAAATTTAAAAAGGATTTAGACTTAGACTAAAAGCAATTGCTTTAAATACATTTTTTAGCTTTGAAGGAAATTTTTAAACAATATTTTTCATTTGGTTTAAATTAGAGTTTTTATTAAAAGTTAAAATGGGTTGGATTGAGAATCTACAGATTGATGTGCACTCACTCAACATTATTAGAAAATTGCTTAATATTTAGAAATTTTATTTTTGATTGAAAGTGATTCAAACCTTTGCACTGATCCCTTAACTCAATTAAATGCCGATTCAAAATATTTGCATAAATATTATATTAAAATATGTATAGAAATGAAATGAAAAATAAAATAATAAATTTCTTCAATAACTCAGTGATGTATAATATATGAGAATATTTATAGAGCACTACTAAAGTATAAACAGAATAATCACAATCAGGTCATAACATAATATTGTGTATAATAAATAAAAGCGCTCTATAAATGAGAAAAAAATTCAATTATATTTATAAGTTAGAGTATAGGTATACAGAGGTATACATTCAACATAATATTCATAAGATTTTACATTTCACGAGGTGTTAATATTTGAGTGAATAGTATACATACTATACTGTATGTGTTGCCGCCCTTTTATAACTAAAATAATTGACTCAAAATTTGATCGCAAATGCTATTAATTGAATAAATGTTAAATATTATATAATATAAGTTAATATTTGTTAAAATAGTAAAACTTTAGTGAGTTAACACAGACGAGAAAAAGAGAGGGAGAGAGAAGAATATGTTGCAATACTAACTATTAAATATTGCAATAATTGCAATGTGAATGGAGTAATGAATATAAAGACAAATCTGTAGTAACTTTTGAATGAAATGCGTTGTAGTCAAGGATGAAGAAACGTTTTTGGCACTGCTTAGAGATTTAACATTTTTCTTATCGCATAGCTATAAAATAGAGTATTAGCTTTCTTTGAGAGCAAGAGCTTTCTTTACCAAAGTTAAAACAGTTTGTGATATATTGAAATGTTAAACACATTAATAATAAAAGCTTTAAGAAAAAGAAAACGAGTTATGAACGCGTCTAAAATTGCTGTAAAATATGATATGTATTATATTTATGCAAATATTTTTTATGCAATAATTATGTAATAACTGAAGAGTGAGAAAGAGAGACAAAATTGTTTTAGTGATCATTTGAATAACTTTAAGTTTAAGTTATATAAATCACAGTCGACTTATGATATAATCGTTTCGTATCATTTAAAAGTATAAATAAACCACAGTTTAGCAAAATATATGATACAATTGCTTTTATTATTGCATATATTTTTTCTTTTTCTAATAAAAATTGTGAGACAGCTATTCCTAAATTTATTTTTATTATCACCAAAACTTTTCCACTTTCCAAAGGTTAATGTGTATACAAATATCACGCATATATACTCTCCAAAAATCTTTATATGGAGTGACAGAGTCTTTAACCTAAACTGCATTTTATAGATGTGCGGTTCGGGTCTTGTTTTTAAGGTGACGGCGCAGTTCTCAGAAGCAAACACTGCACCCCATCCCATCCCATCCCAATTATTAAACATATTTAATAAACTATATAATCTAATTTAATACCATATTAATAAAATAAAGTTCAAAATTATTAATAAGACATTGTGTACAATATGTACAATATCTATTGCGTTTATTTTATTAGATTAAAATTATTTTGTTATGCATCACATTTATAGCATTAGAACAGTTCTTTCATAAATACAATGCACTTTAATATTTAGCAATAATTTAAATATAGCTTTAGCTCTACTTTAGTATTAACTATCAACTAACTAATCAATTGCTATATAATAAGAAGTTCTTTTAATTTTTAATTTCATTGCATAATTTTAAATGTTGCATGCATTGTAAAAATTATAACTTAACTCGATATAAAAGAATAGATAAAAATTTCTATGAATGATCCTCTCAAAAGTATGCGGTTTTGTGCGATTCTCCAAAAATATATGTATTCGGCACTTGTACTGCATTTTGAATAGTATTTGTCTGTCAAACCTCTATTATGTCGTTTTTTTTGCTTTTTTGATAGATATTTACTGGAAAATTGTTTTTTTAAAAGTAATTTAAGAGTTAGTTTTTCGTTCATACATAAAATTGATTCATTTATTAAAGGTTTATTAATGTATGACTCTATTTAAAATAACTAATAAAATCTTAATGCGTTTGCGCATCTTAGAGAAGTCTTCTCAAAGCTCATTATCAATAAAAAAAAAGTAAAGAGTATAAGCAATGCTTCTCTCTCTCTCTCTCTCTCTCTCTCTCTCTCTCTCTCTCTCTCCTCTCAATTTGGCTTAAATTCTCTCTAAAGTGTATAAACTTCTACTAATAACAAATATTTTTTAAGCTCAAATTTATTATCACTAAGTAATAGAGAAAAAAGGAAATAAAAGTTTAGAACTAAAACCAAAATCTATCCAAAATGCAATGCAATGACTTAAGACAATAAAAAATAAAAATTTTCTATTAATATTATACAAATCAAATTTAACTTTAATATTAAACCTCTTAATATAGAACTATTAATTAATACCTATTAACCTAATAACTTGCATCGAAAACTGTTAAATTAACGAATATGTCCTTTATTTTAAATAAATACTTTATTGTTATTTAATAAAGTGTTTTTACTTAATATAAATTGCTGTTTTATTACAACTATTTATATATACTCTGTTATTAAATGCAAACTTTCGTAACTCAGATAAGTTAGTCATAGCCGTCATAGCAGTTCTAACAAAATAAAGTTTTTAAGAGCCAATTATTTATATGCTTTTACTTGCGCTCAATAGCTGTCGAAAAAATTTATCAATTCATAAATAGATAATAAAACACAGTACAGTAGTTAACAATAAAGAGGTGCCAATTGAGTGTTGGCTGAAAATGGTTTACCTAAATAATTATCTGTCTTTGTTAAAAATATAAAATTTATATTTTTAAAACACTCTTAACTCGCATATTAAGTGATTTCGTGCCTTTTTATAATAGCATTTTCACTGAAAATATATTCAACTAATACTAATATAATAGAGGGACAAAAAACATATATATATAGTACATATACTAGTATATCACGCTTGATATAAGCAAAATATTTTAGATCAATAAATCAATGTTTGCGCCACAGCTCTTCTCTAGTAAATGACGTGTACAATGAGTACATAATATAAAAGCGTAAGAAAACGAACCAAAATAAAGCAATAAGAATATACTCTTCTTTTAGTAATAATACTTTGATTATGAGAAAAGGAGGCGAAAAATAAGGTAAAGTGTCCTCAAAGATCAGTACATAGTATAGAAAAACAAGAAGCAAAGAGAAAAAGATGATAAAATAGATCTCACAGTCCTTAAGGGACTAAAAGAAAAGATACACAAATATATATATAAATAGAAATCTTGTATTAGTGGTCATTTAAAGTTTCCTTTTATGCTTCTCTAATTTCCTGTCTCTGCCAACTAATAGACACAAAAAAACTCTGTAATTCAATAAAACTCATCGTTTTTCTTAATAATAATTACTTATATTAAACAACTGTTTCAAATGGTTTAAATAGCGGAGAAGTTTATTGAAAGAAAATCAACAAAATATAATTTTGAATGAGTGCTGGTATCTAATAATTTGAGTGCACTCGCACGCAATCATGAACTGAGCTACAGTATAATCTGAATTTAGGGTATAACATATCAATATTATTGTTGAGGTTTATTTCTTTATAGCTATTTTGCTTATGAAGCATTCAATTCTTGTTCTATTGGCTCTATTTCAATAACAAAAAATAATTCTTCAAATATAATAATTAATTTTAATTATTTAAATTTATGTAAACTTTCAAAGTCAATAATGTAATTAATATTTTTTTTAGATATTAATTATTATTAATATATTAATTGCATATTATACCAGTATATGTCTTATATGTAAGTTTCCTTCAAATGTATATTGAAATAGTTATATTGTGAATGCAATTAATTAATTAGTGTTTTAAAATTAAATTATTTCAAGAATAAACACTAATCCCTAATAAATAGCTCTAATATAACATGTTTTTTATTAATTTTAATATTAATGCAAAAATATATAAATTTGTAACTAAATGAAAATAGAATATG
>JAUJYT010000064.1:0-35423 GCA_033996565.1 Nanhermannia nana
TTTTAATTGAATAATTATAATATCTCTATAAGTAAGTTAAGTGCCACGTAATGATAAACCTAACCTAACAATAAACGTTGTGTCGCGAAGTGACATAACGTATTATTAGTTAGGTTGTGGTTTATCATTTTCGTGGGCGGTGGTAGCCGCCAAGGGGGAAGCTAGAATTTTTATTAAAAATTAATTTACATGTCTTCTTTACATATTTATTAAAGCAGAGCTTTTATTTTAAGCAAAACGGGTTAAATATGCTCTTCAATGATATTAGGAGAGATATTCTTAGGCGATTTATTATTAGGCGAGTCGAGGTGCAGCCATATAGATGCACTATAATATTTATCAAATTCGTAATTTGGATTTTTATTGATGTTTAAATGAAAATTTCAATAAATTACTAAATAAACTGATAGGATTTCAACAATTCACTCATAAAACTATATTATTTTGCATGAATTTACTTCTGTGCTGAATAAATTTTTTAAAATTCTGCGTCATTTTTCGACGTATTAGCGGACGAATATATGGCTGCGCTGTATACAAATTTTTAGATTCGGTATTCGGTAAAATTGGGCTTAAGCCCAAAAATTTACTCACTAACCATATATAACATAATAATTGAATTTAACATAAAAATAATATTCAAATGCCGGGAAAATGAAATGAATTCTTTATTTAAATATTTGTTTAGCAATCATTGAAGTCTAACAAAAGCTTAGATTCACGATGAAAAAAGTTTTAATGCATGCTTTTGGATGCCTTTCAATGCATGATCAATAAATACAGAATTGTTAAAAACTATTTTGTGTGTTTAGAGCATTGTATTGATAGCTGATTCAGGGATTTTTTCACAGCTCAAAAAATATTTCATTTTGATTATATATCGATTTTGAAGATAGCATTAATTATTTTCTAGCAATGAATAGTTTGAATAAAAGTTAGAAAAACTTGTTAACACATTATAATATCGTAAAAAAAATTTTATTAACAGCTAAAACAACAGTGAATGTGAGTGTTTTATTGTTAACTCTATCATCACCTGACGAATCGAGTGTTACATACGAAGTGGGTTTTCTAATGCTTCAGATGTGGGACGACCCGAGAGTACGATTCGAAGACGGAGGGAAACATAAATACTTGAATGCATTAATGCACGCAGAAATGCTTTGGATGCCCGACACTTATTTCATAAAGCACGGAGAGTTCAAATACCCGTTTGACCGCTTTGATCCGGTCCACATCGCTTTGAAAATATTTCCCAACGGAACAGTTATCTACACAACGAGGTTTGGTATTCCTCAAAATTTACATAAAATAGTTTTTTATATTGGATTCTGGTTTGAATTTGCAGACGCAATATGATACTGACATGTGAGGGCAATCTCAAGATATTTCCCTTCGATAGTCCAAAGTGTTTCTTTGCGATCGAGTCGAGTAAGTATATGAAGAACTTATAGTTCTCTTAATTTTCAACATTAATAACTTCTTAATTGTGTTTATAGTGATAACTGTGTTATAGTTAATAATTAATTCTAATTGATTAATAGTTTCTCATGAAAAGGATCAAATGGAGTTGTTGTGGGACAAGTTGGTGCCTATAAAGCAGTCGATATCTATTAAAACAATGAATGCATATATGGTGCGCAATGAGACCAACATATGTAACAAAAGGCATACGTGGAGAAGAGAATATAGTTGTCTTAGTGTTCTTCTAGTTTTTTCGAGGGATAAATCATTTTACTTCAGTACCGTATTCGTGCCGGGAATGGTTTTGGTGACCAGTTCTTTCATAAGCTTCTGGTTAGATGTGAATGCAGTGCCGGCAAGAGTTATGATAGCAGTGACAACAATGTTGAACTTTTGCACCACAACTAACAGTTTTCGATCGAAACTGCCTGTTGTTTCAGATCTGACTGCAATGAATTTGTGGGACTTTGTGTGTATGTTCTTCATCTACGCGTCAATGATTGAGTTCATTATTGTCAATTACTTGCATCGAAAAATTCCTCATTCGAGTCGACCAACATCTGGTGATAGATACAGTATAGGAGGACAGAGTGAATACTTTCATGGCTTTCGTCATCAGGTAATTAACTTTAACTGATTTATGCATATTATTGAAATTTTTGTTCATTAATCATAATTATTGTAATTTATTTGAAAGCCAAACGGCAGGAAATTAGCAGAATCTGGAATTCTTCAAACAGATCACATTCCGTTAACTCAAACCAGAGAAGAATTTGAAATGAAAGCACCTCTCGTTGGAGGAGACGATCCATCAGTTATGACTCAATTGAATCATAGGCAGCAAAAACTTGATAAAAATAGATCTTCGAGTGATATTCATCAGCAACATTCTCCTTTCAGAGCAGCTCCATCTACGACAGCATCTCTTCATGAAGACGATAGGATAAAAGCCGCTGCATCTGTGTTCGCATGGCTTCGAAGACCACAAATTTTCAGATCAGCAGAATTAACATCAAGAGCACGACTCGCCCGGTCTATAGACCACATCTCTAAAACTGTCTTTACTTTGTTGTTCGCTCTCTTCACATTCTTCTACTTCTTGACCTATGCCGTCATAAAACCGGCCCAATTGGACGATTGGATAGAAAAAGAGTTCGAAGCCACTGATTAAAGGATTTTGAAATTATTTTAACTAAAGTTATCGTTAAATTTGTTGCCTTTAATCATTGCCTATAGTTATAAGTTTATTAGTTGGTTGACTCCAATACTTAACATACATTTATAAAGGTATATAAAGGTATACTTAAGGTTAAGTCTGAACAATAAGCAGCAATTGCAACAATTTAGAGGTTAACATACCATTAAGTTTTATTAGACTTAGTATGAGGACAAATATGGGAAAAGCCTAATAAGTAATCAATTAAAGACTTAATTTACAGCTTTTCTTTGTCATTTTGAGTCAATTATATTTATGATATACTTACAGAATGTTATGTGAATATAAGACTTAATCAAAATTATAAATAAGTTATCAATGGGATAACCAATGATTTAGTTCCGAACTTCAAACTATTGCTAATGTTGTTAATACACTGTACAGAACAATACATGTAAATTATTACTGTACAGGATCAGTAATTTTTTTGTAACCAGAGATCGAAAATATATACTTCTTTGGTATCAAAAATATTAGTATCGATTTTTTATGTAATACTTTTATTGGTTATTAAAATTAAAATTAATTAAATTGTTGATTAATATTGATGATAATATTGTTGATTTACATATAATTTAGTGTATAAATTATACTAAAGTGTATATTCGAAGGCTATTTTCATATTTGTGCTTATATTCAGCTGAATTATATCAAAATTAAAGCTAATTTTATTTATTACGAGAATAATTTAGGAAAAAGTTTCTATATATTTAACCAATTTATTTAAATCATATCTTGAAATAGAAGTTCAACTTCTATAAAATAATCTTAAAGTTGATTTTTGAAATAGTAAATTAGGGCTTTCTTTACTGGCAATACTCATTAGGGAATAATCTTTCTAAATATGAATTAATATTTATAATATGTTAATAAAAATTGATTAAATTCATTAAATATATAGAAATTAATTTTAGAAAATATCAAAAGTGTGAAACACAAGAGACCGACAGAAGACATTCTTATAAAGAATGTTAATATTAATCAATTTAATCCACAATTTAAAGTATTATTAAAACTTAAAAGTTTATTAGAAGTTATTTGCAATAATGTTAACTTAACTTTAACTTAACTAAGTTTAAAGTTAAAGTTAAAGTTTAAATTAACTTCTGAGCACTTATGATTCGGCCGTTTTATAGCAAAACTCGTACCTTTTAATGACTTTTAGTAACTTCGTAATTGTCATTAAACTAATAGTTAAAAATATAATACCTTAGCATATGCTGAGTGAGAGCTTGCGTGAGCTTTAAAGAAAAAGTTCTATTTGATAATTATTTCGAGCACTTCCTGACTTAGAATTTATTTATTAGATATCTATTTTATTTATTTCACTTATTTTGTTTATAGCCTAAAATATTTATGAAAATAATTAATCAATATTTTATTTGAGCCTAAGTGTGAAATTCTTGACTCATATACATTCCATATACACTCAAAATACGTACCTGTATGAAAATGAAATATTTTTCATTTCTTTCAAACTTTCAATATTTTCATAGATTATTGAGTAGGTATTCATAGGTATTGAGTAAATACTATTGACTCTAGACTTTGTATAGTTCAGGTTCTATTTATTAAATGATAAATTTGTTATAATAATTATTGGAAAGTTGTGTTTTCATAAAATTTCACTAATTTTTTATGGAATAATTGTTAAGTTTTAGATAGAAATGCATTTATTTGTTGAATCCGATTTGTTTGACATAATCACCCAGTGTTTCAATTTTTATATAATATGATTCGTATTTAAACTTAAGTGACACAGAATCAAAAAATTTGTAACTTTAATGTGTTTTTGCCTAAAAACCAGAATAAATAAGATCTAAGGAAATGAATTAAATTGAATTAGAGTTTAAGTCTATTAATATTGGAATGAATTTCCAAATAAACTTTATTGCATACAAAGAAATGATTGTTAATAATAATTTAAATAAATGAATTGTAAAATATTCTGTGAAATCTTAAATTTCAAACTTAATTATGATTAAGATGTGGCGCAATTAAATTATAGCTTTGTATATATGGTATATAAAAAACTATTGACACAAACTGATCACATTTTATTATACAATACATGTATTTACTGTACTATAGCTTTGTGCAAAATTATTGAATAAAAGAAGTATACCACACATTTTTTTATATAAGTTTAACTCACAATCAAATCTAATTTTTCAAAAGATGAGTTCCACCTGAATTGCTTATTCTCGGTTTACTATAGTTTTCAATGTCTAGTGTTTAACATTCAAGTGATAAACTAATGAAATACACTTGAATTCGTTGGATTCTTCAGGTCTATCATTTCTGACCATTAATTTTTAAAAAAATTAGAATTCTATTAAACTTTTAAAAAATGTAAATTAAATTTTATTGTTGAATACAGTCTTATCACTTATAGTATCAAGAATTCTGAATAATTTGAGAGCAAAGCTACAGAGACAGTAAATTATTTATAATTGAGTTTCAGTATTATTCAGTATATAGTTTTTATTGCATAATTCACACCAATTCATGTATAGACAAAATCTAATAAATTGAAAATATCTTTTTTAATATGACTTAAGTGTAAATTTATCAAATTAACAATAAATAGACTCCATTTGACAATAATAGACTTACTATTATCATATTTTTAGGTCATGTGCAACACTGGGATCGAACTTATATAATAGACAGGTTTGATTCGGACAGTAAAGACCTGTTATTTAATTTGGTTCTTGTTTTTAAGTCCCCAATTCGGTTGTCTGACACAAGACGTTGTGTACCCGATCAGAAGTACAGTAAAACTTGTGTTAGGGACCACTATTTTAAATTAACACTCTAGTATTACTAGGACCAGATTTAAGCGACCATTTCAAAGAGTTTGCACCAATTTTGAGAAAATCAAAATGTATACATAGGCTTCATTTTTACAAGATTTATCAAAAACTTAAATAAATCCATTTTAAAATTTTAAATTTTGGCGGCAAAATATTTTAAAAAATAATTGGCGCTGAAATATTTTTAACCAAAAATTTGCGCTAAAACCATATTCTTAAAAATTAGTCTTAGAAAACTCATCTCTATTATAATTTTAATGAAAAACTGAGAAAATTATTTTCAACAAAATTTATTTAAGAAAACTAATTCACTAAAACGCATTTTGAATTTGGAAAATTCCGAAACTTTTATCCTACATAAAGGTCCATACATTATTCCTGCCTTAGTTTTGTTATGATTAATAATATAATTAGCATATTCTATCAAAATTAAATGTATTAATCAGGCTTAAATGTATTCTTGGATTATTTATTTATTGTTTATCTAATTTTTTAAAAAGTTTTTGTTAAGCGATCACTTTTTTCAACGACACAGGGGTGGTCGCTTAACACAGGTTTTACTGTACAAATAATTGTACCTGTATTGTAGGGATTATGTTGTCAGCGGAGATGGTAGAGAAGAATACGCTCAGCAGAACTTTAGGCAACTCAAGTAAATGGACACTTTTAGTAAACTCTTTATTAATTATATGGCTCTATGGCCTGACGTGAGCTCTGGGACTCTCACATAACGACTGATTGTTAGAATAGGGAGTACATTAGCTTATATAGGAGTTAGGGATGGGGTTAGGGATGGGGTTAGTAAGGTATGAATTATAGTTAGTATTGAACCTTAGAATAGAACTTATCTAAATAATAATGACAGGAATTTGTCGGTTGTCCTTCAATATAAGCTAATACTGGTCACTATAAAACCAAACTAATTATATATTATGGCTCAATATCACCTGAAAGGTGGTCACTGGCCATTCATTTTTCCGATAAGTGACCAGTGGTCGAGTTAGCAAAGTAACGGCTACGCCACCAATTCTTTTTAGTAAGAAAATAGAGAGAGACGTCACGGGACAAATAGCTTGTACTTATACTTTAGTACTTATAACTTACGACCCTTCATAACGATCGTTAGTGAACCCTTATATGATGTGATCTATCACAGTATTTATAGTTTCATTAAAGCCATTATTTTCAATGGTAATTAAAAGTTACATTTTTCAAATACCTCAGCAATTATACGAACATTAGGTTCAAGTTATAGAACAAGAAAATACATGTTAATAATTGACATTCACTTTGCTCAAAAAGTGATAGACCTCCTGACCTAATATTACGTAAGTGACCTCCTGAGGTCATAGCCTATCCCAATATAGTCCACTACAAGCACTAGAACTTCTCGGACTATAATCTAAAACTATTTTGTTACGCATAGTATTGAACCGCTATTATAGAGATATTTTTTGAAAAAGACATGTTTGGGTCACTGTTTGTGTATTGAGTTTAAAACTTTCATTATATCAAGAATTAAGAGGTAATAGAATTGATCGTAACTTTAGTACAATGTAAGTAAAGGACTACCCGTTGGCTAATAATTAGACACTTGTTCGTGAATGTGAGGCATGTGTGACGTCATAGTGGTTGTCATGACAGCAATGGTCGCCACGAAAGCAGTACTGAGGAAAAGGTGAAAAAGGTTTCCGGATTAACAAAGACATTGTTTCCGGACTTTAATTATATTGTTTTTATTTAAATCATAACATTATCGCATTCAATAACTAATTATTGTTGAGCGAGAGTAAAGTGTGAATAAGTTTATAATTGTTATAAATGACTAAATGGTGAGAATTGGCTTATATTTGATTTGTTGCCTAAAATATTGTCTAAAATTTCCGTTTCTTTTCATAAATGACTGCTTTACTGATGGCGTCATTTCCTTCATTTCCACTTCCATTACAGTCTTTACATATATTCCTATCATTCCTATCATTGCTTACATTTTTATAATAATATTGATATTTCATCTTTTCGTTGATTGTTATTATATTAGATTTAATACTTGTTTTAATATAAATCACTTTGAACTGAACTCTGTATTAATAGAAATATAACTAAAATGAATTGTTTATCAAAAGCAGAATATATTGCACGTTATGGAAAGCGGAACACAATTAATGAACGAATCCATCAAATTAGTCAAACTCAATACAACTCCACTCAGGTCTACATCTCTTAAATCATTAATTAGTTATTAATTATTTATTGTTTTGCATAACAAAACACACACTCTTTCAGCACTTTTTCTACTTAAACATTACTCGCCTTTAAGTCAAATGTTTTCTTAAGTTTGTTTGTTTTGAACGCCTTTTAAAAGTTTATTATATTTATGTTTAAAACTTAAGTGAAGTCAGAAATGACTCAATCATTACATTTATAAAGCATTTAAAGTATTAATAGATAAGTTATTGACATAAATACTAAACAATATATTTTTATATGATCCAAAACAGTGTCCAATCGGTTGCGACGGTGTCTTCGATGTCGAGTCAATGCCACCAATCAGTGAATTTATCGCAAAGTGCGACCTCTTTGGGGTCGAACATAAATTTGGTGGATTTGGGGAAAAAACTATTGGACGCGTCGCGTAATGGAGAGACCGAAGAAGTGCGGGCTCTCATGCAAAGCGGGGCCCCCTTTACGACCGACTGGTTGGGCACTTCTCCGCTTCATTTCGCGGCACAGTTCGGACATTCAGATACCGCTGAAGTCCTATTAAGGGCTGGGATCAGTCGCGACGCAAGAACTAAAGTCGACAGAACTCCTCTTCATATCGCTGCACAAGAGGGACATTTAGCTATTGTCTCACTTCTGATAATGCATGGATCAGATGTGGACGCAAGAGATATGCTGAAGATGACACCACTTCACTGGGCTGTCGAGCGCGGACACACCGATGTGGTCGACTGTTTGCTCAGCAATGGCGCAGACATTAACATTCAGAGCAAGTTTGAAAAAACTCCGATTGATATCGCATATGATAACGGAAGACTTGAAATGGTACCAACTCTTCAGGTGTGGTTTGCAGACAAATCTCTATTCAAATTAATTAAATTGAATTTTAATATTAATTGTGTTGATATCCATATCAGAAATATGTTGGCATAACTCGAGCCAAACCTGAACCAAAGCCTACTTCAGCACCTGCTGTGAAGATGAGGCCAATAGTATTGCCGAATAAGTCGAACCGAACGCCCAAATCAGCGAAAAGCTATTCACAGCCTAATAAGCAGATGTATATTCCCGGCGCCAACTTTGCCAATTGGAAAAAGGGTATAAACTTAGACCTTTCACATGTTAGGAAAATTTTGACCGGTTCTGGAGATATGTCTTGCAATTCAGATGAGACATCGAACCCAGTGTTGGCAACTCTGGCAGCACTCGCAGCGGCCAACTCTTCGTCGTCGAGTTCTACAGTTGCAGACGCTTTGCAATGGTTGGAAACGCACGGAATTTCTATGAACAACACCTCAACAGATGCGGCAATTTTTCAAAATGCGTTCGAAAGCGGACAGACTATGTCTCTCACAGAGGCCGGAAAACTGGCGCTTAATTTTGTTAAAGACCAACAAATTCAAAGTTCTTCGTCTGTGACTAATAGTAATACCAATACTAAGAACTCAAAAGTGATAACAATAGTGGCTGACAGCGCACAATTGCCTCAGATAATAAGTAGCACTCAGGCGACCCCAATCGTATTAGTCAGTGGTTCTTCTCTTCAAGATAGTGGACCTGAATCTCAGACTCACAGTTCAGCACAGTCTCGATTTTTAAATAGAAAAAATACTAATAGTGTTAAAATTGCTAAAACTTTAGCCGCAACTAATACTAAGTTTAATAATAGTTCTAAAGCAGCCAATATTAAACACGTTCTCATTTCTAGCAATGCTAATGAGTCTGTGCAAGATATTGAAAGAGAAAGGGACCAACTTTTGCTTGAGTTGAAATCTAGCAAACAAGAAGTGGAAGACTATAAAAATAAACTCTTAGAGAAAGATAAAGAAATAGAGAGGTATAAGAAATTATTGAGTGAAACGCGTGCCAACAATAACTGATTTCGGTTTATAGAAACCAAGCAGTGGTTTGTAATCGATTAGGCAAACAAATGGCCATTTACTAGATTATGAGCACTGACCACACTCTAGTAAATGGCATTTCTTTGGCTAATTAGTTACAAATTATTGAATAACTTTTTATTTACCTCTCATTTATTGAATTAGAAATTTAAATTTGTATATACTTTACTGTATATTATACTGTATCTAATAATAGGTTTTTTTATACAAATTATTATTATTGGGATTGTGTAATAATATTGGTGCACAAGTTGATCACTGATTCAATTCGATTCAAATATATAATTAATTACTATTTGATTTAATAAATACTAATTTAATTTTTAATAATAGCTATGTCTTAATATTTATTCTGTCGGAGATCAAGTTTAAGATCAAAACTACTATTTGAATGCAATCATATTTATGTTAAATCAATAAGAGATAAAACCAATTCATTTATGGATTCATTTCATGGTTTTGTTAATAATTTAAATAAACTTAAATATAATAAAATAATAAGTTTTTTATTTTCATTATTTTGACAATTAATATAAATAAGCACTTCATTGAGTGTTTCATTTTTATTAATCAAAACTTAAATTAATGTTAAATTGTGAACAAATTAGATAAAAAACATGATAAAAAGGACACAAAAGCGCTAAAACCAAACATTGAATTAAGAAAAGAGACCATTAGTTGCCATACATAAAGAAATAAGAATCACTTCAAACTAAGCATTTGCCCGAAAGACTGCTTACCAGCACTCGCATAACGTTTTCTTGTATTACCTTTTGATTTGTTTGATTGCAGAATATATCAGTTCCTTCTCTTTATGTTTTATGTTTAACAACACACTGTTTAAAGTTTTTGATTATTTAGTTATAAAATTTTTATTAATCAAAATTATATCTAAAATATCTGTATTTGCTAACAATCAAAATGTCTTAACTCTCTTTTGGCATAATGTTAATCATCATTAACAAAGTTGTCAATTCAGGAATTTAGCGATTCATTCAATTAGTTTAAAAACAATTTATTAAAATATGAGCAAAAATCTAAAGAAATAGTTTGTGAAATATTTAGCTGAAAATTAATATTTTGAGTTCAAACTCTAGATAGTTAGTTAACACTTGGAATTAATGCGTTTACTTTTAATAGCAATAATAGTTATTTGTATACCAATTGTCACTTCATGTTCTTTAATGCATATCATATAATATTCATTTCTCTGCAATTATTCGATAACAATATTATATAGAAATACTGTGTTATTAAAAGTTCAATATTAATGATCAATAACCTCAATGACCTGTTCTTTAATTTTTTATAACAAGAATAATATGAATTTACATAAAGTTATCAAATAATAAAATACATTTATATATACAATAATACCTATAAAATCAAATTTATTACTAAACTTGATTCAGAGTTTATTAAACTTTAAAAACTTATGAATTAAACAAAGAATTACTGGAAACAAAAAACAAACAAAAATTCTTTGTCTAAAAATCGATAGAATAGTTGGCAGTAAAAGAAATAAGAGCTAAAGTTCTTGACCTAAACCATAGTTAAAAATGTGATTTATATGAATAGTTAAATGATCTGATATGAAACCGATTAGAGTGAATGCCATTTTGCGTACAGCAGTGTTTCAAAAGTCGAAAAAACATAAATTCAATTCTTTGGTCCTTATAATAAGTGAGTATTTGCTAAAGTGATCTAAAATGATGGTTACGTCAGGGCTAACAAGTTCTGCCTTCACTTCTAATCTAATTGATATATTGAATATACGACTGTACGCAAGCGCTAAACATTCGTTCAATTGAAGCGACGTTTGGCTCAATTCTGTATTTAATGCGGACCTGATTTAAAACATCAAACTATAGCTCTGATTATCGACTAATTTTGTCAGGAGTTGAGATGCATAACAGCACCACATCATTAACAATAATAATAATAACTTATGTTCACTATTAATAAGAGTAGAATTCATTTTTAACTCATATTCTGATACAAAACCAAATAGAGTTAACTTATATCTCAGTTAAGGAACGGATCGCTTCTCATAGGCTTTTAGTTCATAGCACTCAATAGCAGTTCATTTACTGATTCTTTCGTTTGTCACTAATTCTCAACTTCTATATCAGTTAAACCTTTGCTTCTCTTTATCATTGCTCTCAACCTTTCGATTAGACATTCATTCAAATCAATTCTTCAGTTAATATAAACATCAAATCATTTGAAACTTTTCTCGAGTTTAATAAATGAGAAAAATATAAATCAATGAATGCATGCATTGTCTCATGTGTTACAAGAGATAGAAAACTAATTCTTATTCACCAAACACTATAGCAATTGCAATAATCATAATAATCAATGAAGTCTTTGAGAAAGGAGTGATTCTCAGCTCATCACAAGTCAGTGCAGTCCAAGTGATGCGAAGCAGTGCGCCATCACTTCTGTTAATGCTATTAATCATCACTTTTTAAATCTTATATAACAATAAACTAATTGCCATTTATTATCACTTCTCTATTCTCTCCTCTTTTGCAAATCTCAAGAATCTGTGAATCAGTGACACAATGGTCTCTGCATTGTCTGCAATACTGATATACAAGTATAGACTTATAATTTTGTTTTCGGCATATTTTGCATGATTTTAGACCAGTTCTCGATCGTTCACTTCTAACACTATATTTAATCTTAAGATAACTTCAATTCTTTGCTTTTGAACTAACAGTCCTTCAAATCTTCAAAAAAATCTCAAGAAATAAGAAAATCTAATTTTCTTAACTAATAGGCAAACAGTTGAAACAATATTAAAAACGATAAAATGTTCGATAACTGTATAGAAATGAATGATTGTTTCAGTTGATGATTTAATCTTATTTAGGATTAAGTTTGAATGTTTTGATTGGTTTAATATCTATAGAGTCAATACATTGCATATTTAGTTTTAGATTTCATGAGTTTCTATCTGTTCAACGATTGGTGCATTTATTGTATAATTGATTGTACATATAATTCATTTTATATCATACATTGATTCATAAGCAGCCTAACAATGATGTGGTTCATCATAATCGATATAATAGTGTTGAACTGGTGTGTGTGGTGTGCAAGAGAACAGACAAGAGAAGAGCTCTAACCCTAACCCAGCACTAACACTAACGAGAGTCTAACCAAAAGTCTAACTCTAACCAAAAGTCTAACTCTAACTGTAGTTTAAAGACAATCAAAAACACGTATAGAAACACAAATAGTTATACCAACAGTTAAACTAATAGTTAAACAAATAGTTAAGCTAATAGTTATAGTAATAGTTAATAAATATGTATACAAATAAGCTAAACAATAGACTGAACTCTATATCTAACTATAACTACAATTATATTGAGCGTGTGCTCAATGAATGCAATCGGCTTTACATTGCATTGAATTGGTTTTGATTGCTATCCATTCTTGTTATAGTAGGGGTGGAGGAGAGCTCTGTCAGAGCTCTGTCAGAGCTGTGTTTCACTGGTGTTTCACTGTTAGAGAGCATGAATGTACAGCATTAGAGCCAGCATTAGAGCCAAGCATAGCATTAGAGCATTAGAATCGGGGACTGGTTTGATACTAATGTTAACATAACTAACACTAACAGCGCTTTTTTGATTATTACTGAATCTATTGAGGGTGCGGTCTATTCAATGAAGACTCCATTTAATTATATTCAACTTTAAACACACCAACACTTAACAATTAACAGGTAATCCACTATTTCTTTTCTCTTTTCATATTTTTGAGATTTCTATTTTTTCTTTTCTGTCGTTTGAATGCTATTGATATATATATTGTATTGATATTTAGTATAATGTAATACAAAACAATTTAAACTATTGATTGTAATAATGGCAGAAATTTTCTTTGTCTTCAAATAGCGTTTGTTTGGAGTAAGGGTTAGGGTGTGTGTGCTCTCTCTCATTGTCTTTAATTGTCTTTAATTATCTCTAATTGTAGTTAATTGTTCTTAATTCTCTTCTAATGTCTTCATTTGTTGACATTTCTCTCAAATCAATACCACAATCGCTTTCTTTCACTCTTTCTTTACTTTCTTTTAATTATTTTCGATTTTTTATGATTTAACCAATTCTTGAAAGCATTGCTTTTGACATAAGTTTATGTTTTGTTTGTGTTTTGTTTTTCCCTTTTTGTTCACTTCTTATAACACATTATAACTAAATATTTATTAACAAACATTTGCGGTCTCTCTTCGCTGACCTCTGACCGCATCTCGTGTTAAGTGTTATTATTTAGTTTTTTGTTTTGATAATTAATTAAATAATTAATGAAATACTGAAACATAATATTAATAACATTTATATTTACCATAAGTTTTATATTAATTAGAATTGAATTGAATTGAACTGAATTGAACTGAAGAGACATAAACTGAATTAGAATTAAAATAACGTTGGAATTGATGAGATATTGATAGAGAGGATGGGATCACAACATCATCAGCAGTCATATATGCAGACATATCAAGTACATCACCCACAGATCCGACCAGTGATCGAGAGGGGCGCGTCTTGGAGTTACAACGAGACCCGCATTTTACTGTCCCTCTGGGGTCAAGATATGGTTCAAAGACAGTTAACCAACTCTAAGAGAACACGACATGTCTGGGAAAAGATAGCGGAGAGAATTCGCGAACACGGCTTCGACAGAACTGCCGGTAAGACAAACGCTTTGTTTGGTTTGGTTTTGTTTCTGCGCTTCTGTTTATCAATAATTATGTTTTTGTCTGACATTTAATTACAATTAAATTTGGTTTTATGTTTCAGATCAAGTCAGAACCCGTGTGTTTAATATGATAGCAGAATATCGACGAATACTTAAGAATCCGACGCCTGAGCGCAAAAAGAAATGTATATTTTTCGATGCGTTACATAAGATATATCAGGCGAAGGACAGCAATGCCATCAAAATGGCTCTTAATAACTATGAAGAAGAGTACAACTTCGAGCCCATCGAGTTTAACAATACTGACGATAATATGGACGGAACTAATGATAACAATGACGGTGACAACAGTGGAACAGATAATGAAGACAAAAGTGAGATCTTTGCCTATTCGTTGTCACCGAGCGCTACACTCAATAATAACGCGGTCACCACTAATGGCAGCAATGCTATGGACTTACATAGCAATAATGGTTCGGCTCTTTATATCACATTCATTACAATTAATTCATTCATTTATTTTTGTGGTAATTAATCATTTTTTTAATTCATATAAACAGATGATTCAGTGGACGGTCCAATCAATATTCCAAATGATGGTATGTTTGAACTCTATTTATATGTTGATTATTAATTACAAAATGTTAAATGATTTTAATTAAATAATTTAACTGTTCAGACATCCCATTGGCTCCGCCACCAAAACGTTGTCGAATCGACACATCTCTGGGTCAGACTCAATATCAAACTATGAATTCAGTATTCGAGAACTCATCGTCTGCTCTACTAATTGATCGAATGTTTGCTCATCTTTCCAAAGAAACAGAAGTAATGAGAGAATGGGTTAATCTTGAAAGAGAACGACTGACACAAGAAGTCTCGCGAAGAAAAGAAGAGAACGAAAGAGACGAAAGACGAGAAAAAGCATTTTTGCAACACTTGATGCGAATGCAGGAACAGATGTTTCAGTTTTTATCAAAGCAACAATTAGTAAATCCGGCAACAATTCCACAAATGTCTTTACCTCCCTCTCCGACTCATTCATTGGATCAGCAAAACAAAGAGTGATTGAAGCGATTTGATTGCGTTGATGTCCTATAGTTTAGTACTAGTATTAAGAATTGTATCCTTAGGAACAAATAAAAATACTTCCTTTTATGTACGCATTGATGTCTTACCCACAACAAAATTACACAAATGCTACATAACTTATTTGATTAGTGATTCATTTGATTGAAATTAGTTAATAGCTATTTAAATGGCTGTTCAATAATTCTCTCATAAATAATGAGATTTTCTACTTTAGTATATCACAAGTTTTCAAAATCTACTCAATTATTTGATCTAAAGGACAAGTGATCTGCTGAGACCTGAGACTAGTTTTAATGTTGACTAACCGACAAATGCTCTGCTAAAGCCTTCTTATGGCCAGTATTGAATCGCCTCAACCACAGGCTTGTAAATAATGAAATAATTTGTATTTTATGTTCTCTTAAGACATAATCAACTTCTAGTAATTGAGTCCCAATCTGTTTCAGCGGCATTTGCTATCTATTCGATATCATGTTCTAATTTAATCATAATTTAATCATCTTTTACTATATATAGCATACCTTTTTGATTAACTTATTATGAATTCAAATATACTGTTATGATGTAATTAATTATACAACACTTAAAGTCATTAATTATTTATGATTTAAATGACATTGTATTTGTGTTTTCTAACTTATTAGACTTATATTTTGTGAAACTGTGCAGACAATTACATGTGATGATCAATAAAACATTTAGTATCAAAATATTACAAATTTATACATTAGTTCGTATTCTTATTTATATTTACATTTATCAAATGTTCAACAATCTATTCAATCATTCGTCTTATAAATTATTTTATTTTACTTCTAACTAATGGCTTATCTCAAAGGTAACAAACAATAAATTATTAAATATTTATATTTTTTAATTCAAAACATACTCGCAATTAATTTTGTTGATTTTTAATCAAATATACTGTATATTACTTTAAGTCTATGATTTTAAATCTTTAAAAGTTTGAATTCAAAAAATCATTTTAATAAAAATATACTTTTCTATAATTAGAATCTTATAAATGACTAAATGTCTTATCTATGAAAAGCCTGGATTTGTATGGTGTATAACACATCGCCGACAAAGTCTTTTTACATAACGATATGCATCAACGGATATATTATCACAATTAGCAATATTGAGAAGAATTAATTCACGACAAAAATAGGCGATAGACATGATTCCCGCATCAGATACAGACAGACATTCCTTGACAGAAAGTTTGCGCAGATTAGGACAGTTTTCACTCAATATTTTTAATCCTGTGAACGATAAAAATAAAAAGGTTTGCAATACTTTCATAAAAACTTATTTCAAACTAATGACGAGCCATACCGTGATCAGTGATCTCACATTTGCCTAAATCTATAGCTTTGAGTCTTATTCCACAACTTCGTGCCAACACAACCACTCCTAAAAAGTGCGAACATTATATTTAATGTATAACTGATATGGTAACAAATTTGCAAATAAACAGTGAATCTGTTTGCAGTGTTTGATGTGCTGACAAGAAAGTGGATTTCAAGCTTAATAAGTGAGTTGAAATAAGTTGTATAAGTTGTATAAGTTGTGTAAGTTGTATAAGTTGTGTAAGTTGTATAAGTTGTATAAGTTGTCGGATTACTTGTCTTACCTGAATCTGATATGGTTTCACAACCTCTGACATTAAGATAACGTAATTTGTAGCAGTGTCTGGCAATCTGTTTGAGTCCAGCGTCACTTATTTGCTCACATTTAGCTAAACTCAAATATTTCAAATTTGAGTTTAGTTCTAAACTCAGTTCATAACAAACGAAATCCGAGAGTTGAGGGCAATAACTAATAGATAGCTCTTTTAATGACGGACAATAAGTCGCAACACTTTTTATAGACTGATCAGTCAGTGAAGTGCATCTTCTCAAATATAGATGAGTTAGTCTTTGCCCATAAAATTTGAGAAAATTTTTAAGAGAATAGTCATCTAATTGGTGGCAATCACTTAAGTCCAAATAGCGTAACTTTGAAGGATGTTCGGGCTGTTGGACCGCATTTAGTGTAACATTAGTGCAGCCTATATTTTATGCAACACTGATTTAGTGATTCATTAAAGTAAAATGCCTTTTGGCCATAATTGAGTCTAAATTAAACTTAAATTACTTATTACTTACCGGTGATATCCATTTTCTCAAGATTTACACATTTGGACAAAATTTTATTTATTCCTGTTTTAAAGAACAAATATGACGAGAATTAGAAACACATCTAAATCGTTAGAGCGTGTAATAGTGTAATAGTGAGGGTTACCTAAAAAGACTTGAGTGCAGGCTCTAATCTCAATGCATTTTAACTTAGAGCCACACTTTCTGGAAATCAACATTAAACTCTTATCTGTCAGTTTAACGCATCCGTTGAGCACTATTTTCTCAATTGGTAGCGATAGACTCTCACTGTTCAATGAATTTGTTATTGAGGTATCTGTTGAAGAGTAAGTATTATAGGAGAACTCCCAAGCAATTGATTGAGTCTTTCCTCGACAATAAAACTCTCGCGATAATAGCCTTAACAATGTGGTCAATCCTCTGTCGATATTAAGATTATGACATTTTGCTGTATTTATTTTTAATGATTGCCATAAACTTGGGTCCCATGTC
This sequence comes from Nanhermannia nana, assembly GCA_033996565.1. Taxonomy (NCBI): domain Eukaryota; kingdom Metazoa; phylum Arthropoda; class Arachnida; order Sarcoptiformes; family Nanhermanniidae; genus Nanhermannia; species Nanhermannia nana. Next base: position 18,059 of record JAUJYT010000064.1, read on the forward strand.
AGATAATACCATCTTCTGCTAACTCGAGAGCAAGAGCTGCACAACTCATAGGTTGTTAAAAAGCTGAATATTTTGATCACTAGTTCATCAATAAGTTTATCGAAATAATTAACGACATTAGGTTTACTGTATTGCTGTTTCATCAAAGTTGATGTGTTTGTACAATAGGATGAAACTTCTCTCATACCTGAATATATTAAACCGAAATAAAGTTTCGTATCACTAATGCGCAAATACAACACTTACTTGTGTTATGACTGCTGCTATTTCGGGAATGTGTTGGTAGGATTAGCGAAGGAACTAACGTATAATAGCCCAGATCAGTTGTGATTGATGGTGACCTCGACAACTTTCTAGTGTCGCACATAGATATTGGCTCTTGCATTATGGCCTATCGTATAAGTTTGAGGTTTTGATACTATTATGTTTCAAAAAAAATTGTAAGAAATGTTTGTGAAGTAGTCTTTATTTTATGGTGTGAATGTGCACACCTATGTTTATACAGGTGGGCTTCAATTATAAGAATGCTATGAATTAGTCTACTCTATGTGTAGACTCACCAAATGGCTCGAATATTTGAGTCTAACCAATAGATTTTGATCAACAATTGACTAGTTTTAATATAAGACATTATAAGTTCACGGCTTGTTCTTTAAACAAAATACACTCTACGCTTAATTTGGTGTTACAAGAGGTGCATTGACCGTCATTGCAATGCAATAGTTTTTATCAGGCATTTAATGCTTCGAGCAGTTGAATCTCTTCAATCTTATGTAATCTCAAGACTCACTTCAATTTTTAAGCTATGCTTTCGCGCAGGATATGGTGTTATTCTCAAACTCATACATATTTAATAAGGAAACAGCGCAGCGGACAGAGAGCTACCTGAAAAACAGGCTATCGATGTTTGCCTGTTGTTTTCAAAATTGAAGAACAGGGAAATTATATTTTTATAACTATTTAATTTGAAAACCTTTTCTTTTTAGCTTCAAATGTGAACAAAAAATAAATAAGAACTCACCATAAATGAGAATAAACATTGGCGTTAATAAGATATGATTTCCAAATAAGTAAATCTTAAATCACACGTTTTCGTGAGTTTGACAATATATTTGAGAAAATAAATGTTAACAATCATTCACAGAATGATTTAAATCCATAAATTCAAAAGAAGCATAGATTTGTTTTTATTAGAGAGCAAAAAGTCTCCACTGCACACACACTAAGATCTGAAGTATGTAAGTTTGAGAGCTCACGAGTCGAAATGAGCGTCTGAGTGGCGACCGCTCTTATACCTTGCACTACGTTTAGTACCTGTATTCCCGGCTTGACCAGAGAAGCTCCTGCGGTGAGAAGCTTTGCGTCATATACAGTACAGATGATGGTATTTCTGCCTCCAGGCATTCAAGGATGGGCTTGTTTGCTGTTTTAATGCTACTTTGCCTTCCCTTATAATAAGACTCATATTATTTTTACGATCATAGTATATAAGCAGAAGAGCATGCATGGGCTGCACAACCGCTTTGTTCTTGTTAATAATGTGCAACTTATTGCACATTTTAATAAAAAATAACAATTTTAATAACAAACTCATTCAATGGGCAGTCATTGACACTAACATATTGCCTATTTTTATGATGGGATGAGCTAATCGTCCCTCTTAATCACTTTGCAAGGGCTCTCTGCAAGAGGTGTAATAAATGAGACGCATAACCCACCGAAGAAAGCAATCAATTCATTTCAGATAAGTTTAATAATAAATGGCCGTAAGTGTGCACAAGAGAGTAGAGGAGAGTTGGTATGAGAGTTGGTATGAGAGTTGTATGAGAGTTGGTTTGAGTTTCGCAGATCATAAGACGCATAGTTGTGTGATAAGGTGCGAAACGGCATTCTTGTTAACTTTACAACTAATATATGTGTGAGAGAGACAGACAGACACAGATGCCGACGATATCTGACTGAAATTTTGATATTATAAAAAATTGTTAATTCTTGAGTTATAATTCATGAGTTAAGACAGGAATACTTAATTTGTTAATCAAAAACTTTTTGTTGCTTTCATAGCGCAATAATGAATGCATTACTTATAATGTATTCAACTGGTATGTGTACGTATTGAACAACTTTTAGTTTTTTTTGTATGTTCAGAAATAAAGAGCGGAAACAAATCTCTAAAATTAAACAAAAAGTTATTTAAGTTACAGCAGAGTTGCGTCCAATGAGCTCATCTTCAATATTATAGACTAGTGTACAACATAGGCTTACTTAAAACTAATATTCTAAGGTATATGACAATGAAATCAATTTTCTAATGAAAACTTTTATATTTCAATGCGATTTATTTTTAACTAAATGGCCATCATTTGCAAAATGCTTTTAAATTGAAATATTGTTTTGAATTTAGAACAAACAGCTTTTGAACTCTTTATTATTTTTACGATATTTTTATGTTCTGCTTAAGTTTAAGCTTCGCTTCTCTAATATAGACATGAGCTGTAAATGACTGGTTAGCTTGAGCTGAGACAAGCTCAATTTCATTTTATGCTCTACACTATTTTACACTTAAACTGTTGCTTTTACTATTTCTATTACTTTATAAGATCTCTCAAAACATGCGGTGAAGCATTTCTGAAGCTTGTATTGGGAGAATTTCAAAATTTGTCTCTTTTCTCAAAAAATCATATTTTTAAATTGTGGTAACCATGAAGTCATTTTCTCCACTGCTGTATTCATTTGTATTCATAATGAAAATCTTTATCAAATTTTTAAACGTATCCTAAAAGTTGAATAAAAATGAAATTAATTTTTTTAATTTATGAAAATTTCTGAAGATTATTTCAAAAAACTGACTCAAACAAGATTTGAAAGATAAGGTTTTCTGCAAATGAATTTATGATTTGATCCATAAGTTATGATTTATTTATTCAATTTTTAGAATCTTTTTTGCAATTCAATGTTTGAGACTAACAGTTATACTTTCGAGTGAAACATTAATTTGTCATTTTTGAGAAGAATGTACTCAACTGTTAAACAATACGAAAAATAGTAAAATACATGTAAAGTACAAATAGCCCACAAATAGCTAACTTATTAGTAATGACTGATAATGGGCCGATTCAGAAACACTTTTCAATCGAAATCTGAAAAATTTTACAATAGATTCATAAAATGAAAATAAGTCAATAATAAATCTAATTTTTTTGTTTATATCTATTGTTTAAATTGATGAAAATGAAGTTCTTGAACGGCATTAACTGTAGAAATAGTCAATCAATTACTAAAATAGAAGTTTTTGATTGTGTTATTTGTGAGAGCGGTGGTCGGATCTGCTCGAATGTGTGGTCAAATTGCTCAGCTCGATCAACTGAATCCAACTTTGTACAATATAAGAATGTGTGGCATCGAAATCAAATTTTTTCATAGAAGCCCATTATTAAAAAAATAATTTCTAATGGGAGTCTATGGGAAATAAATTTTTCAACAATTTAATCCTGAAAACCTGATAACCACATGTATTACAGCGTTTAGTTTGTCTTGGCGTATCCAAAAATAATCACCATGCTACGAAATTGTTCACCCTTACCTATATTTTTATTTTAATGTTTTTAATATCCAATTCTTTTAAATCTTCATAAAATTCATAATATTTACACAAATTTAAACTATTATTTATTTATTTGTTTATTTTATAAGCAATTGTTAATAAAGCTTTCAATCAATTTTTTTCATTAGTCATATCAAACAATTATCAAAATGTCAGGTATTTATCATTCAATGAAAATAATTTATTGAAAGCAAATAAACTTAAGATGAAATTTAAAATTGTTGCTCAATCACTACCTTAACTGCTGTTACTTGGATTGAGTTTAGTTTCTTTGAAAAGACAAGTTTTAGTTAGATTTTTATCAATTTGAAAATCAATAACAAAACACCAAAGCTCAATATTCAATCAGGTTCTCAAAAGTTTTAATTAAGATTACCTTTTATTCATTGAGAGTTGAAATGCATTTAAAAAGTTTATTAAATCAAATGACAAATTACTGTTGAAGTCAAAAAGAAGAAACAATTTCATGAAACTTAAGTGAAATAAATTGGATTCTCAATAATCAAACTAAAAAAGTTTTTTATCTAAAAAATTAATAAAAAAAAAACAAAAAATATTTCAAAGTTCAAAATGATAAGAGATAACCACTTTATTAATACTGTAGATTAAAGTGATTGTTAGCCATAAAATATTCTCTAAATATTAAGCAAAAAGCATAAGTGGGAGAAGTTCTATACCATAAAAGTTTTCGGAATTATAATAGTAATAAAAAAATTGTTATTTATTTGAGTTCAACTGATCTGAACTTATAAATTATTTGTTTTTTAGAACTATTTCATTAATTTTAGTTTTTAAGGTTGCAAATGAAATAAATTCTCGAAATTTAGATACATTACAAACTGATTCTCACGAGAATATAAATTTCAACTAAAAACTGGTTATGAAACAAATCATTTAAAAAATATCTAAAATATATCTAATTTATTGAGTTTTTATTTATCTCAAAAATATTTATAGTGTATAGCATTGAGACAATTAATAGCTTAAAAAAATGATTTTATAAGTTGAAAGAGACTTTAAGGTCCATTAATTCAAATTAATTTGTTGTCAATTTTATTAAGTGAATGTCAAGTTTTAAAGCTAGAGATCATAAATTGTATATAATCTGTCACAGGTATTAAAGTCAATGTAATAAAATATATTGAATGTTCAGAAATCACTTCATAAATATAACTAATGCCCTAAAGTAATCAAAATCAGATTCACCCACACTTTATGAACTCTATAGGATTAATACACAGCCGCCTATTGAAGAGCCAATAGTTTATCTTTAATTATACGGTATTTTTGTTTTTAAAGCGTTATTGAGTTTATGGCAAGACTGGAGTATTTACAAAAAGACACATTTAGGGCACAAAATCCCACTCCAGACAAACCAGTTATTTAAAAACATATAATAAAAACTAGTTCTTGTTCTGCGCCCTCTACTTCTTCCTCAGTTGGATAACAGACTGTTGAAGAACTGATTTGTTTATTAACATTTGTTTAAGAATATACCCAAAAATATTCATTTCTCGCAAATGCGTAACTGAAGACTTGTGCAGACTTTTGATTTGAAAGTAAGCATAAGAAGCGATATAAGAGAAAGTTTTGTTACTTAAAGTTGTGATTTGTTATCAAAAGTTTTCATTTAGTTACAGCTCATTGTAGAGCAGCCTAAGTAAAAAAGATAAGTTTATTGAGTGAACGCAAGTCAGAATCCTAAAAATCTGTCAAAATGATGATGACGTTATCGCGAAGCTGTATTACACCAGAGTGTAAGGCTGGACATAAAATGCCTCTCAAACAAAAGCTAATCGATGATAATGACAATGAAGCTGATCTTTCTGACAAAGGGATCAATGGATTGGAAGAAATTCCTAATATTAGTGAGTCTTTAAGTTATTTTTAAATATTTTAACCAAAATAATAGAGATATGTAAAGAGATCACAGTTTGGGCGTTGGTTTACATAAGACTCGCCTTATAAGGACTTATTATATGATTACTATAAATGGACAATTCATTTATTTAATTATTATAATTTGTATTTATTTATCTAATAATATGTTTTTCTATTTATGAAACAGTGTATTCGCATAATATAACTCGACTCACTCTAAGCCATAATAAAATAAAAAGTAAGACATTTGACTACTTATCACGATATTTATAACTTATGTTACACATAAAGACGGTTAGCATTGGGTTAAAGCTATATTTGTTTTGAAATACATACCGGCACAACCTTAGGAACACTCTTTAAAAATAGCTTAAAATTCTCTTCATTTAAACTTTTTATTAATTAAATTATAACTTAAAGGTCTTCCGCCTTCTATTGCAAACCTTTCGAATTTGGAACAATTGAATTTGTTTAATAACCAAATCGAAGAACTACCGACTTCTCTCTCATCTATGACTAAATTAAAGGTTTTAAATCTTGGGTTAGTTTTAGAAAAAAGATGAGTTTTGAATTTGAATTAATTGACGATATGTTTGAAATATGAACTCAGAATGAATCGGTTGACTTCACTGCCCCGAGGATTTGGCGCATTCCCAGCTCTAGAAGTACTCGATTTAACTTATAATCTTCTTAACGAAAAGTCACTGCCTGGAAATTTTTTTATGTTAGGTATTTGAACATCCAATATAACGGCTGCTCGAGTTTGTATTTATATTTGTGTTACATTTCATGTACAGAAACATTGAGAGCGTTATATTTGGCCGATAATGAATTCGAATACTTGTCACCAGAAATCGGTTCTCTCAAGACTTTACAAATCGTAAGTTTAAAAAAAGTAAAATTATTTATAGATTAATGTTTGTCATCAATCAGTTAGTATTACGAGACAACGACCTGATAATGCTTCCAAATGAAATCGGACTTTTGACTCGATTAAGGGAATTACACGTTCAGAATAACAGATTGACGTATGAATAGTCATAATATTTAATAAATATATCAATTAAATTCATTAACTCTATTGACAACAGGGTTCTGCCGCCAGAGATCGGACAATTGGACCTCTGCTCGCATCGAAGTGTAGTTAGAATGGATGGCAATCCATGGGTTCCTCCAATTGCTGATCAGTTGCAAATTGGAGTGACTCATGTCATCGAATACATACGCACTGATACTTATAAATTGTAAGCCATTATAGTCGCCGAAGTATTTTAATTGAATATAACAGCAATATTTCTAAATAATAGCTTATATGGACGTCACTCTCAAACTATGACTCCGACTGCGATCCCTCCGAGAAATGAAGAGCGAAGAGCCAGAAAACTTGCCCGAAACAAACAGAACCCCTATAAGTGTAAATAATAATCAATCAAAAGATAGTTCAATGCATTTAATAACTCAAACGTTGGTCTCAATCCTAAACATATTCGCTAACAATTTATAGTTAACTTGAGCTGAGCTTATATTTACTGAGCTTTGATTTTGAGTTGAGGTTCAAGAGGTTTTCAAACCTTATTAATATTTAATGAAATGATAGTTAAATATCGATTGTTTTGCAACAATTTAAAAGCCGATAATCAGAACCCATAGAGATCCCAATTAATAGTAGTTTCTTAGTTACCAAATATGAAGTGAACTCAAACTTGAGCTCATTAAATGTCATTTTACTAACTATTAAAACGTGAGTCTGAACGGAATTAAGAACTAAACTAATTTCGATAACTTTATAACTTATTGTTGGAGTTATAATACTATTAATGCCTTTAACTCTATTGTGTTTTACGTAAATAAGATTCTTATCAAATGCAAGTCTGAGTGCCATAAATATAATATAAGTTCTTATTTTATTACAATTGCATTTACGAGATATTCAAAAAGAATGAATGAAAAGCCAAATAAAGTCAACAAAACTGCCATTTATTATACATTTAAAATATAAGTTGTTTCATGTTTTTATAGATTATTTTAGATAATAAACAATTTTACTAAATAAGGATAAAATTAATTTATTTGTCCTTTTCATTAATTTCTTTTTGAGTATCATTTATTGGTTTACAAAAAATAGTAAAATTGTGAAAATAAGTGCTAAACAAACACAAAACTGTATAAAATTCATCTCAAAATACTATTCAATTATATATCGATTTGAAAACATGTTTAAAAACTTAAATATATTGTTGAGCTTTACTGTAATTATACTGTATGTAAATCTTAAGGAATGTCATCAATTAGTGGAGTCTGAGATGGAATTTATGCAGTTTTATGATATTTAATACAATGATTTAAAATAAGTCCTGTTAATGAATACATGACAATAAATATTCATGACATCAGTCATTAACTAAAATACTGAATGTATAAGTCATTTAAAGGTTTACTTTAATTATAAATATTTATCTAAAATCTATAGAAACTCTATTTATTTGATTTTCGCCTGAAGTGCATCAAAGTTGAGAATAGCGTTCGACAATTCATTGATATCTTCGGAAGCATTGGATGATTTGCTGACTTCGAATTTGATTCTCTTATAGTTAATACACTTTTTCGAATTGGGATGATTTTGAATTAAACTTTGTATATAAGGAATAGAATAACCAAAAAAAGCTGAACCCATAGGAGATATGATTGTAGTGACCAATAGTTCAGGACATACAATGCTTAAGAGTTGGCGCAGACACTCGTCTGATGTTTTGCCCACCAATGCATTGGAGGGCTCGTCTTCTGAAGTAATCTCGAATTTAGGAGTTTGTCCGTCATCTGCTATTTTGCATTTATAAACGCATTTCTGTTTCGGGTTCTTAATGGACGCGTAAACCCGTGAACTGCAATATCCGACCGGAAATATATAGTCCTGAGTGTGATATGCGATCCGATCGAACACCACTTCACCCAAACTATGAACAGTTAGGCCTCCGATTGTTAGTGGAAATGGTCTGCTATTCATTAGAGATAAGGGTTGTGTTAATTTCTTAGTGACTACTATTTCATTGCTATTCATTTGCGACAGACTTTGAGTCTGTTTAACATTTTTAGTGTTGAGCTGAGAGTCACTTATTTTTCTTCTCTTATTGAGATTTAATGTTGAAGTCGATTGAGTTTGTGATTGAGGACAAGTCACTAATGCATTGCTTTGCGGTACAGACAGTGGAGTAGTCATAGGATTTGAAGCGGAAGAAAAACTCGAAGAAGAGGTGATGACTGGCGGAGAGAATGAGCGCTGAGATGAAGACGAAGAGATGGGCGACAGAGACGAGTACTTAATGTTCTGCTTCTTAGAGAGCGCTTCTTGTAATATACGACTACTCGCCTCCTGATTGACGTCCTTCTGATAGTGCAATATCTTATTCAATAGAAATCTTCGTTCATCTGATCCTTTGGAGAGTCTTTCATAGCATTGATTGAGTTCTGATTGAAGCGCATTATTCACGAAAAGCAATTCTCTTATATGTGTTTGCAATCGATTGCACCGAACTTTATATCTTCTATTTCTGAGCTCTTCTGTCGAAGTTGTGGTCACTTCTATGGCAAGCTTTACGTTAGAGCCAAAAGAGTGGAAACTCTTTCCCAATGAGTTCTTTGACAGCGAAGACATCGGTCGAGAACTGCTCTGACTTGAGGTACATATGAATGAACATGAGGTCGATATCGAGCCATTGGAACAGTTGCTGCTGAACATCACTGATCACTGACCTCTAGTTTTATATTAAATTGAGTTTTGCTTTAAATCAATTGATTGTTATTTAGAGATAAATATCATTAATATTTTGGTTCACTTTTGTTATCATTTATTTGAGATAATCATTGGTTTAACCAAAACATAACACATAACGCATGCGCACAAAGAGTCAGCGCTTTAAATATTTTGACAGTTTTTCAAATGTTTGACAGTTTTGTTCATAAGTTTTCATAAGTTTTAATTATTTCAATAAATGTTTAATTATTTAATAAAAGTCTAAATAATCATAAGTAATAACTCAATAACTGAGTCATGAATTCCGATGAAAATCATTTAACTGTTAATAAATGTGAAAATTATTGTAAAATTAATTTAATTCGTGTTTTAATAACAGTTTTGGCTTTAATTACTTTCTTCGTGGATGTGATAACAGGTCAGCTCATGTCATGTCATGTCATGTCTTATTTTATTCTCCATTTCATGATTTGCAGGAATAAAACAAATTCTGATTTACCAAAAAGTAGAGACTCTGGTCATGTGATGTCTTCATTGCTTTTATTCGATTGAATTTTAGAAAACTTTACTTTTGTTTCATCTCTTGTGTAGTCTTATTGAATGCGAACTTAATTATTGACTTCTATTAGAGTCAGATCAGCATTAATTGGCTTTTGATTGTCAATTTGTAACAACACATAACTCAATAATTAACAAAAATGAACTCTAATTAACTTAAAATTTGAACTTTTCAAAACTTATTTTGCACTTTATTTCCATCTTTTGACTTAACGATTGTTAATAATGGGATACTTTTCTTAAGTTAAAAATAATTGGTTTTGTTTTAGATATAGTTTTGGTGACGCACTACTTATCAATGAATTTAATGCAAGAAGTTTACATAAGTCTCACTTTCATCATATTTGCCTCCTTTTCAGTCAACTTCTTAAGTCTCAAGTGGTTTTATGACGACAATCAGGGGTCCTTACCATTCAATATATGGTCATTACATTTATTACAATTAGGGATCGCTTTTCGATATATTTGTGCTTTAGATTCTGTTCTCAACTCATCCAAAAACAAACATGACTTCAATCTTCAATCAAATATCTATTATAGACATCAAAGCGCTGTTTCTTTACTAAGACTTTTCCAATCATTCATGCATTCGGGCCCACAATTCGTGCTTCAAATGCATATATACTTAACTGGAAACAAGTGGTCGTATTTGACTTTCATGTCTATGATCTCATCGTTAGTATCAATAAGTTGGGGAATCGCTTCATATAACAGAGATATGAGAAATTTCAGATCTGACAAAAAGAAACTCTCATTTTTCGGAATACTTTTTCTAACTCTATGGAAAACAGGATCGCTCTCATCGCGAATGATTGCTTTGGTCTTGTTTTCATCGGTGTCACCAAAGTCTATATTTGTCATAATTAGCATTCATTGGCTTTTTATGTTTGTATGGATTCGGTATCAAAACACCGATTTCTGTGCCACTCAATGGGAAGAAAGGATTTATAACGCAATTATGGCTATTATTTATTGCTTCTGTTTTTTTAATCTTAAAGAAGGAAAATCTAGATTTAGAGCTTTTATATTCTATAATATCATGTTTATCGAAAATCTATTATTTTTATCAATTTATTTATATTTATCTGTTTATAATGACGAAAATCTTATGATATTTAACTCAAAATATTCTTTTTATTTAGTTTTATCAACTATTTTATGCTTTATTATTGGCATTTTAAGTATGATTTTATACTATCGATTCTTCCATCCGAGTGGACCTATAAAACTGAGTTTACATTCAAACAAAGCTAACACTTCACAAACAAACACTAAAAAACAACTTACTATTTGTATAAAACCAGAGTTACCTTAAGCGAAAAATGAATCTTAAAGTGGTTTCAATGCCTAACAATTACTTTCAATGTTGTTCTTAATAGTGTTTGAGAATCAAATCTTATTCAGTAAAAAATTTGTAACATTTTAATTATTTGTTAACAGAATTTTTTTTATAACATTTTCGTTTAGTTTAAAGATTATAATGTATTGTCGTTCTAGTAGTAAATTATAAAATATGAATAAAAATCAAATAAAAAGTATATTTAAATTTACAAATATAGTGAATTGAGTTGCATTTGATTACTAATTATTATGCTTTTTGTTCATTAAGCAAAAGTTAAGTTTAAGGTAATATCTGTTATAAATTGTGTCCCTATTTTGTTCTCAAGGCATTGCTTTCCATACTTTATTTCTGCAGAAATGTGTGGCCTATAAGAAAATAAAGAAATGATTATTAAAAGAAATGGTTATTAAAAGAAATGATTATTATAACAATAATTGAAGCCTACTTTGCAGGCCTCTGCGTGAGCAATAGTATGGCACCAATAAGACGGTCCAAAAGTACATTTGTGACCTCCGAGCAGCTGAACGTGACCAGCGGTGTAACACATGTCGATTGACTGGTGGTTTAAATAAGTTTGAAAAACAATTATTATCAATACATTGAACTAATAAGGTATCAAAGATTGCCTTAATATATAAATAAATATGAGTAATACATACTTTGCATATCTCAGAAGCATTACTCAAATGTCCGATCATTTGCAAGAAATATGGAGCGAAAGCTTCGACCATTAATTCACACTATTTTAATAAAATTATTAAAAAATAATGACAATTAACATATAAAACAAATAAAAAGTACAATTACTTCAATTTGTTTAGCCTTTGGTAGTGTTTTACAGGTTTTTTCAACAATTTTCGCCACTTCTTTGTCGAACTGTTCGTTTTCAAGCAAAGTATCCATTTGTTGAACAAGTGATACACAAAGCGAACACTTTTCTGAGACGCGATCTATTAAGAAATCTTGTTCTGGAAGTTCGGGTTCTTTAACAACGTTAATAGTATTTGGACATAATTTCAATTCTTTTTGACAAACAGTGGACGGATCGAACACTTTTTGAGCTATAATTTGCATGACTTGTGGTCCGTATTCTCTAATGAAGTTATCGCATTCATCCTTTGTCATGAGAGCACCTAATCTGTTACACAGATGATTCTCAATGAACTCTTCAACTTGTTCTTCATTATTGTAATCATATATTTCAGTTTGAATGAAATGCATAACCAGTTCGCACTCATAGCAAAACTTATTACTTTTCGGAGAATCTATTTTGCTCTCAATTTCTCTGTTTTCAGAATTACTGCTTTCAATTTCAATCGAGGTTTCAATTTCTTTCCATTTGATTGGTTTCTGAGATTCTGTGTTATCCGAAGTTTCAATTTCAATGTTTCGATTTATTGATTGCCAAACACTTTGAGGTACGCAAACACCCAGTAGAGTACAGGCCAACTCAGGATCTGTTTCTTCTGTTAAAATATGAATGAGTTCATCCGTATATTGCGTCACAAAATTATCGCATTGAGCGCGCTCTTTCTTAGGGAATAGAGTACAGACGCGATCTAAGGCTTGAATTATTGAGTCTTCAGTTCTGTTGTCTTTCAATTCTTGAATCACATAAGTTATAAGACGTTTACAAAGAAGGCACTCAATATCCGATCCTTGTTCAACCGGTTTAGCGCTTGTCAACGGCGTTAATGGCATTTGAGCCGGAAATATATTAACTATATCTGAAATATCTGCCAATTTTTCTTCATTTGTTTTCACACTTTTAGGACACGCACCAATCGATTGACAAACCTTTTTCGGATCTAATGATTTGCGTATAAACGAGAAGAGAGAATCCAAATATTCATCGGAAAGACTAACGCACTATAAAAATAAATTACAGATTAAATAGTGTGGAAAACAATTAAAAAGCATTACTTCATTCTCAAAACTGCCCAAATAATGACAGGCGTCTTCCACTATGTATTTGACTTCCAATTCTGTGGGATTACCACTGACTATGTCTTTGATATTAGAGACCACATTTTGGCAGAAGTCACAGTTGACGTCATCGCCTAAACCTTCTTGTATTGATTGATTGGGATCGAAGTCATCGCTAAGACAGGCAGATATTTCATCGCAAAAAGTGGCCCTATTCTGTTGGTTTCATTATTTATATTATAATTTAAAACTATTTAACACAACTGTCAATTCTTACCACATTCTTAAACATTTTGAACACATCGCTGACAATATAAGAGCACTAATCGATAAAAAGAGAATAGTAGTCAATCATAGTTATCATTTAATTAACAGCTATAGAGAGCTTATACTAGAAATTAAAGATTTATTAATATGACCTTCAATTGAATCTATTAAAGGAAATGAAATTAATTCAAGTTGATTTCTAACTTAAAATAAGAAGTCTATAAGACTTTTAGCAGAACAAAGTTACTGTGAATTCAAATTTTGGGTAAAGACTCTTCAGGCTCTATAGGTTGAGCTGAGCATTAATCTAAACTATGGGAACGTATTTGTGAAACAAAGCTCATGTTCAGTATCTATTAATTGCTTGAAATTCAATCTCAATTCTTGAAAATAAATTTCAATTTAATTCTACAATCGCTAAAAGCCTTTTAGATTTTTAGATTACAGCAAAATATGTTTCACAGACTTCTAAGAAAATTATTTGTAATTTACAAAAGTTATTGAATAAAATCTGTGACATAGAGTGCATTTCAGCGCAAGTTCTTGAACGGCATTAAAAGTGAATCAGAACTAAAGCCTATTATAAATTATAATTAAAGCGAATCATTTGACAAACATATTTGATAACTGATATTGGTTTGAAATTCTTTTAAATACGGTCTCATATATCAAATAAATATAAGAATCAACAATACATCGAAATTTGTTTACAGTTACTATTTTTGAGAAATTTTAGTTTCAGTTCCGAGTAGTTATTCATCATTTTTAACCCATCGGTGGACAACTTCCACAATGTTTAAGTTAAATATTTAAAGATTTTTAAGTATTGCAGTAATAATAATAACTATATTACGATACGCCTTAGTTATTAATAAATTTGATAAAACTGTTTACAATCATAAGACTAAACTTGTTTTTTCTAACTTTAGAATTTCTTTTACTTATTAAGTGAAATGTAATTCTAAACCATCTTTTTATCAGTGAATGTAAACTAAACACATATGAGTAATGCACTCAATACTATTCAAAAGTTTGCAACTTTTCAATTAGTAAGAAATTATTTAAATAAGCTATTTGTGGAATACGTGGAAATACATAATCTTGGTGTTGATGTTCAATAGTTGGACACAAATCTTATTTTTTTTCATTTGCAATGCCTTTCAATTATCGGACATTTTGAACTTCAAATCAATTTAAATATCAAATAAACATTGAATCAGTTCTTTAAAAGGTTATTAAGCAGTGATTTGGCTCCGAGTCTGATATAATTATCATTAATTCACATAAAGATTAGATTTTACTAAAAAGTAAAGCAAAATACAGTATAAGACAGTTAACAAGTCTTCCTTCATTTGATACCACTTTTCTGTCAAAAGTTTTATAAATAATTCAATCATTAAATAAGTTTGAGACTGAGCTAAGCCTCACTCAGATGGACTCAACTGAGTCTCGAGTTTTAACCTAAGGTTGAGCTCAAAACTCGAGTCTGCGTAAATCTCTGACAATATTAACAAAACTTTTAATTAAATGAAATTATATTTTATATTATGTAATAATTTTAACTTTTTTAGTCTATAAGCTCTATAATAGGGGCTCAATAGGTGTGCGCCTAAAGTGCGCTGTATTTATAGGTTTTAAAACTTGAATAAACTCTTGCATTGAGTCAAACATTTGATTAATAGATAAGAATTGAAGAAAAACGGAAAAAACCCAAAAAAAAGTTGGATTTTGTGCAAAAGTATTAGAATTAAATAAAATACCATTTTAGTGGTCTGTTGTCCGGGAAGTTGCGAATAATCGTTACAAATGGTGATCAAAGCCTTCTCTAAGAAGGAATCGCTTTGACTGCTATTTGTGGACAACTTGTCGATGAACTTCACCAAAGCATTGCAGGCTTTGCACGACTTGTTCTCCTCAATCGTGTTCTCAATGGCCTCATCTCTGCCCACAATTGCCGGCAAACCATTGCTTTCTATTAATTGTTTAACATTTTATTTATATATCATTTCTATTAAACGCTAACTTATTATTATTTGTGTTTAAATACAAATCAATTGTTAGTCAATAATAACAGAAATCAATACAAAACTTCACAAACCTTTTGAATTAAATAATAAAGTAATGAAAAAGACGACAAAAATGCAAAAAGTTTTCATGACTTCACTTCTTGTGATTATTTGTATGTCTTTTACATTAAAACAAACCGATTACTGATTAAGAAATACAAAAAACTGAAACAAATAGTGATAAACACTTCACTTTATATCATATGAAATATGAATAGATTTCTATTATAATTGTTTACATATAAGAAGTGATGAATCAGAGAAACCGACGAATCATACGATCGCTCACTCATTAAATGTTTACATTTTGTACAAAAGGCGTCATTAAAGTCAGTTTATGTGCAGAAGAGTCACTCTCTCATAACTCATAGCAGTGATGAGCAAATTCGGGATTTCAAGCATTTATTAAACTTAATAATCGAGAATTGCATATAAAGTTCATAATAAATAAATTCAGTTTTCAGATATAAATTTCAATTTTTTAAATGTTGAAAAAATAATTCTGTGAAAAATTGTTTCAGAAAATCAATAGCTTTTCGGAAAACATGATTTGAAGAATTTTTTGCTCAAATTATATCAATTTTGACAACTTTTTAATCCCGGATTTGTATACTCTGCTTAATGTTGAGTAAAACAATAATTATGTTATTAAAGAATATAAAGTTTTATTAAGATTATCAAAACTTATAATTAATGAGCTGTCAAAGACCGGAACTTATGTTATGAGTAGATATTCTAAAATAGTCCTAAACCTAAAGTAAAATCACTTTTTAAGGCACTTAAGGCCTGTTCAAGAAGACAAAAAACTTTTATCGTATTTAATAGTAAAATGAGTTCTGCATTAAATCAAACTTAGCTTTTAATCAAAACTTATATAATGATTAGAATTATTTCCTCAATAACTAATAGAATGATAATCTTTGAGTTGAAAATAAACAAAAAGTACTAAAAACTTATTTGAATTTGAATCTAAAGCTATAAAACTAAAAGAAATTAAACAATGAATACGAGTTTTAATTTATAGATATTAGAGCACCGGTTGTAATACTTTTTTGGTCAAAACTAAACTTCTAAGAGATTTAGTGCTAAAATTTCAGTGTTTGCAAAGACAATAATGTTTACGACAGGAAATACTATCGAATCTATAAACGAGTCCTAAATCACGAAACCCTTCCCAATGATAATTAACAATTGAGTTGTATTGAGACGGTTGAGACCTTTGTCGTATAAGAAACAATTTAACATTAATATAAAACAATTTTAATAATAAAAGCAAAAATTGCAATATTTTAAATCATGATAACTATTATTGCTCATCAAAAAGTTATAATTATACATATTTTAATCAAAAATACAAATAATAATTATTTTAATTAAGATTATAAACAATTGCTACAAACGAACACTATTATAGTTAAAATGAGATTTAAAGCTATATCTCTCGTAGTATTCGAATATTGAACTTATTTATTAACCGATTTCAGTATTAGTCTCAACTTTTATATCTATTAATTGCTGATAAAATCGAAGCAATCTTTAAAGATTCCAAAGTTTTAAATTGAAATAAATATTTATCAATAAATGTTAACATTTTTAAACTGGAATTATAATAAGCATTCAATTAGTTACTGAATAATAATTTAAATATTAATCTATTTAATAAGCGATAATAATAAAGGATATTAATAATTAAGCTGTTGTTTTGTAAAATAATTGTATTAATATTTAAAGCCAAATATCTTTAGTTAATAATAAGATTAAGTTATGTTTGACTGGGTTTTGATGATTGCTTTGATAACAATTAATTCATACGTAATTTGGAAAAATCATTTCAAAAATTAATAAAATTAAAATTCATTTCAAGTTAACTTTTAAGGTCTATTTTATAAAATGTTACTATCGATTAAAATGTTAACAAATAATAAAAAAGTTCAATAGAACACCAACTTTAAAGAGATTTAACCCTAAAA